>OY759153.1:4545312-4758190 GCA_963662125.1 Diplazon laetatorius | reverse complement strand
ACAGCGCTGAAGTAGTCAAAAGTTGTGATCTAACCTCAAAATTATGGATTTTATCAAAAAATAATTCCTACAAAAGTTGATGAAGCTGAAACTGGCAGACGTTTCTGGCAGACGTTTTGCGGCCGGGCAGTAAGTTTTGGATGGGACTGTACCCACTAGGCCGTGCCGCGCTGCCGTACGGTGCTCGACGCACGGCGGCCGCCCTTTCTCCCGAACGTTCATTTGAAAAATTCATAATGAAGAGAAAAACGTTTGTCGGAGGAAAAATTTGTGTTCTATGTGATTGCTTGATATCTCTGCAATATTTCCGTATGTCCGAAACATTCTGCATAAATGCGTTCTAGTATTTATGAAAATAAACGTAAAATAATTTCAATTACAACGAGTAAATATCGCGTTCCAATCTTTTTTTCTTCGTATGATCCTGGTTATTCCCCGGAATTAGACTATTGCTAATCGTTTTGTATACATATAAAGAGTATTCATAAAAATTTGCAACATCCGCAGGACGGTCCTTCGATATTTAATATCGAATTAACAACAATTACGATCGCGCGCTCGAAATATCGAGCTTAATCTTTTTTTCTTTGTACGAACCTGGTTATTCCCCGGAATTAGACTATTGCCAATCATTTTATATACATATAAAGAGTATTCATGAAAATTTGCAACATCCGCAGGACGGTCCTTCGATATTTAATATCGAATTAACAACAATTACGATCGCGCGCTCGAAATATCGAGCTAAATCTTTTTTTCTTCGTATGAACCTGGTTATTCCCCGGAATTAGACTATTGCTAATCGTTTTGTATATGAATAAAGAGTATTCATGAAAAATTGCAACATCCGCAGGACGGTCCTTCGATATTTCATATCAAATTAACAACAATTACGATCGCGCGCTCGAAATATCGAGCTTAATCTTTTTTTTTTCGTATGAACCTGGTTATTCCCCGGAATTAGACTATTGCTAATCGTTTTGTATATGAATAAAGAGTATTCATGAAAATTTGCAACATCCGCAGGACGGTCCTTCGATATTTAATATCGAATTAACAACAATTACGATCGCGCGCTCGAAATATCGAGCTTAATCTTTTTTTCTTTGTATGAACCTGGTTATTCCCCGGAATTAGACTATTGCTAATCGTTTTGTATATGAATAAATAGTATTCATGAAAATTTGCAACATCCGCAGGACGGTCCTTCGATATTTAATATCGAATTAACAACAATTACGATCGCGCGCTCGAAATATCGAGCTGAATCTTTTTTTCTTCGTATGAACCTGGTTATTCCCCGGAATTAGACTATTGCTAATCGTTTTGTATACATATAAAGAGTATTCATGAAAATTTGCAACATCCGCAGGACGGTCCTTCGATATTTCATATCAAATTAACAACAATTACGATCGCGCGCTCGAAATATCGAGCTTAATCTTTTTTTTTTCGTATGAACCTGGTTATTCCCCGGAATTAGACTATTGCTAATCGTTTTGTATATGAATAAAGAGTATTCATGAAAATTTGCAACATCCGCAGGACGGTCCTTCGATATTTAATATCGAATTAACAACAATTACGATCGCGCGCTCGAAATATCGAGCTAAATCTTTTTTTCTTCGTATGAACCTGGTTATTCCCCGGAATTAGACTATTGCTAATCGTTTTGTATATGAATAAATAGTATTCATGGAAATTTGCAACATCCGCAGGACGGTCCTTCGATATTTAATATCGAATTAACAACAATTACGATCGCGCGCTCGAAATATCGAGCTAAATCTTTTTTTCTTCGTATGAACCTGGTTATTCCCCGGAATTAGACTATTGCTAATCGTTTTGTATACATATAAAGAGTATTCATGAAAATTTGCAACATCCGCAGGACGGTCCTTCGATATTTAATATCGAATTAACAACAATTACGATCGCGCGCTCGAAATATCGAGCTTAATCTTTTTTTCTTTGTATGAACCTGGTTATTCCCCGGAATTAGACTATTGCTAATCGTTTTGTATATAAATAAAGAGTATTCATGAAAATTTGCAACATCCGCAGGACGGTCCTTCGATATTTAATATCGAATTAACAACAATTACGATCGCGCGCTCGAAATATCGAGCTTAATCTTTTTTTCTTTGTATGAACCTGGTTATTCCCCGGAATTAGACTATTGCTAATCGTTTTGTATATGAATAAATAGTATTCATGAAAATTTGCAACATCCGCAGGACGGTCCTTCGATATTTAATATCGAATTAACAACAATTACGATCGCGCGCTCGAAATATCGAGCTGAATCTTTTTTTCTTCGTATGAACCTGGTTATTCCCCGGAATTAGACTATTGCTAATCGTTTTGTATACATATAAAGAGTATTCATGAAAATTTGCAACATCCGCAGGACGGTCCTTCGATATTTCATATCAAATTAACAACAATTACGATCGCGCGCTCGAAATATCGAGCTTAATCTTTTTTTTTTCGTATGAACCTGGTTATTCCCCGGAATTAGACTATTGCTAATCGTTTTGTATATGAATAAAGAGTATTCATGAAAATTTGCAACATCCGCAGGACGGTCCTTCGATATTTAATATCGAATTAACAACAATTACGATCGCGCGCTCGAAATATCGAGCTAAATCTTTTTTTCTTCGTATGAACCTGGTTATTCCCCGGAATTAGACTATTGCTAATCGTTTTGTATATGAATAAATAGTATTCATGGAAATTTGCAACATCCGCAGGACGGTCCTTCGATATTTAATATCGAATTAACAACAATTACGATCGCGCGCTCGAAATATCGAGCTAAATCTTTTTTTCTTCGTATGAACCTGGTTATTCCCCGGAATTAGACTATTGCTAATCGTTTTGTATACATATAAAGAGTATTCATGAAAATTTGCAACATCCGCAGGACGGTCCTTCGATATTTAATATCGAATTAACAACAATTACGATCGCGCGCTCGAAATATCGAGCTTAATCTTTTTTTCTTTGTATGAACCTGGTTATTCCCCGGAATTAGACTATTGCTAATCGTTTTGTATATAAATAAAGAGTATTCATGAAAATTTGCAACATCCGCAGGACGGTCCTTCGATATTTAATATCGAATTAACAACAATTACGATCGCGCGCTCGAAATATCGAGCTAAATCTTTTTTTCTTCGTATGAACCTGGTTATTCCCCGGAATTAGACTAATGCTAATCGTTTTGTATATGAATGAAGAGTATTGATGAAAATTTGCAACATCCGCAGGACGGTCCTTCGATATTTAATATCGAATTAACAACAATTACGATCGCGCGCTCGAAATATCGAGCTAAATCTTTTTTTCTTCGTATGAACCTGGTTATTCCCCGGAATTAGACTACTGCTAATCGTTTTGTATACATATAAAGAGTATTCATGAAAATTTGCAACATCCGCAGGACGGTCCTTCGATATTTCATATCAAATTAACAACAATTACGATCGCGCGCTCGAAATATCGAGCTTAATCTTTTTTTCTTCGTATGAACCTGGTTATTCCCCGGAATGAGACTATTGCTAATCGTTTTGTATATGAATAAAGAGTATTCATGAAAATTTGCAACATCCGCAGGACGGTCCTTCGATATTTAATATCGAATTAACAACAATTACGATCGCGCGCTCGAAATATCGAGCTAAATCTTTTTTTCTTCGTATGAACCTGGTTATTCCCCGGAATTAGACTAATGCTAATCGTTTTGTATATGAATAAAGAGTATTCATGAAAATTTGCAACATCCGCAGGACGGTCCTTCGATATTTCATATCAAATTAACAACAATTACGATCGCGCGCTCGAAATATCGAGCTTAATCTTTTTTTTTTCGTATGAACCTGGTTATTCCCCGGAATTAGACTATTGCTAATCGTTTTGTATATGAATAAAGAGTATTCATGAAAATTTGCAACATCCGCAGGACGGTCCTTCGATATTTAATATCGAATTAACAACAATTACGATCGCGCGCTCGAAATATCGAGCTTAATCTTTTTTTCTTCGTATGAACCTGGTTATTCCCCGGAATTAGACTATTGCTAATCGTTTTGTATATGAATAAATAGTATTCATGAAAATTTGCAACATCCGCAGGACGGTCCTTCGATATTTAATATCGAATTAACAACAATTACGATCGCGCGCTCGAAATATCGAGCTGAATCTTTTTTTCTTCGTATGAACCTGGTTATTCCCCGGAATTAGACTATTGCTAATCGTTTTGTATACATATAAAGAGTATTCATGAAAATTTGCAACATCCGCAGGACGGTCCTTCGATATTTCATATCAAATTAACAACAATTACGATCGCGCGCTCGAAATATCGAGCTTAATCTTTTTTTTTTCGTATGAACCTGGTTATTCCCCGGAATTAGACTATTGCTAATCGTTTTGTATATGAATAAAGAGTATTCATGAAAATTTGCAACATCCGCAGGACGGTCCTTCGATATTTAATATCGAATTAACAACAATTACGATCGCGCGCTCGAAATATCGAGCTAAATCTTTTTTTCTTCGTATGAACCTGGTTATTCCCCGGAATTAGACTATTGCTAATCGTTTTGTATATGAATAAATAGTATTCATGGAAATTTGCAACATCCGCAGGACGGTCCTTCGATATTTAATATCGAATTAACAACAATTACGATCGCGCGCTCGAAATATCGAGCTAAATCTTTTTTTCTTCGTATGAACCTGGTTATTCCCCGGAATTAGACTATTGCTAATCGTTTTGTATATGAATAAAGAGTATTCATGAAAATTTGCAACATCCGCAGGACGGTCCTTCGATATTTAATATCGAATTAACAACAATTACGATCGCGCGCTCGAAATATCGAGCTAAATCTTTTTTTCTTCGTATGAACCTGGTTATTCCCCGGAATTAGACTATTGCTAATCGTTTTGTATATGAATAAATAGTATTCATGGAAATTTGCAACATCCGCAGGACGGTCCTTCGATATTTAATATCGAATTAACAACAATTACGATCGCGCGCTCGAAATATCGAGCTAAATCTTTTTTTCTTCGTATGAACCTGGTTATTCCCCGGAATTAGACTATTGCTAATCGTTTTGTATACATATAAAGAGTATTCATGAAAATTTGCAACATCCGCAGGACGGTCCTTCGATATTTAATATCGAATTAACAACAATTACGATCGCGCGCTCGAAATATCGAGCTAAATCTTTTTTTCTTCGTATGAACCTGGTTATTCCCCGGAATTAGACTACTGCTAATCGTTTTGTATACATATAAAGAGTATTCATGAAAATTTGCAACATCCGCAGGACGGTCCTTCGATATTTCATATCAAATTAACAACAATTACGATCGCGCGCTCGAAATATCGAGCTTAATCTTTTTTTCTTCGTATGAACCTGGTTATTCCCCGGAATGAGACTATTGCTAATCGTTTTGTATATGAATAAAGAGTATTCATGAAAATTTGCAACATCCGCAGGACGGTCCTTCGATATTTAATATCGAATTAACAACAATTACGATCGCGCGCTCGAAATATCGAGCTAAATCTTTTTTTCTTCGTATGAACCTGGTTATTCCCCGGAATTAGACTAATGCTAATCGTTTTGTATATGAATAAAGAGTATTCATGAAAATTTGCAACATCCGCAGGACGGTCCTTCGATATTTCATATCAAATTAACAACAATTACGATCGCGCGCTCGAAATATCGAGCTTAATCTTTTTTTTTTCGTATGAACCTGGTTATTCCCCGGAATTAGACTATTGCTAATCGTTTTGTATATGAATAAAGAGTATTCATGAAAATTTGCAACATCCGCAGGACGGTCCTTCGATATTTAATATCGAATTAACAACAATTACGATCGCGCGCTCGAAATATCGAGCTTAATCTTTTTTTCTTCGTATGAACCTGGTTATTCCCCGGAATTAGACTATTGCTAATCGTTTTGTATATGAATAAATAGTATTCATGAAAATTTGCAACATCCGCAGGACGGTCCTTCGATATTTAATATCGAATTAACAACAATTACGATCGCGCGCTCGAAATATCGAGCTGAATCTTTTTTTCTTCGTATGAACCTGGTTATTCCCCGGAATTAGACTATTGCTAATCGTTTTGTATACATATAAAGAGTATTCATGAAAATTTGCAACATCCGCAGGACGGTCCTTCGATATTTCATATCAAATTAACAACAATTACGATCGCGCGCTCGAAATATCGAGCTTAATCTTTTTTTTTTCGTATGAACCTGGTTATTCCCCGGAATTAGACTATTGCTAATCGTTTTGTATATGAATAAAGAGTATTCATGAAAATTTGCAACATCCGCAGGACGGTCCTTCGATATTTAATATCGAATTAACAACAATTACGATCGCGCGCTCGAAATATCGAGCTAAATCTTTTTTTCTTCGTATGAACCTGGTTATTCCCCGGAATTAGACTATTGCTAATCGTTTTGTATATGAATAAATAGTATTCATGGAAATTTGCAACATCCGCAGGACGGTCCTTCGATATTTAATATCGAATTAACAACAATTACGATCGCGCGCTCGAAATATCGAGCTAAATCTTTTTTTCTTCGTATGAACCTGGTTATTCCCCGGAATTAGACTATTGCTAATCGTTTTGTATATGAATAAAGAGTATTCATGAAAATTTGCAACATCCGCAGGACGGTCCTTCGATATTTAATATCGAATTAACAACAATTACGATCGCGCGCTCGAAATATCGAGCTAAATCTTTTTTTCTTCGTATGAACCTGGTTATTCCCCGGAATTAGACTATTGCTAATCGTTTTGTATATGAATAAATAGTATTCATGGAAATTTGCAACATCCGCAGGACGGTCCTTCGATATTTAATATCGAATTAACAACAATTACGATCGCGCGCTCGAAATATCGAGCTAAATCTTTTTTTCTTCGTATGAACCTGGTTATTCCCCGGAATTAGACTATTGCTAATCGTTTTGTATACATATAAAGAGTATTCATGAAAATTTGCAACATCCGCAGGACGGTCCTTCGATATTTAATATCGAATTAACAACAATTACGATCGCGCGCTCGAAATATCGAGCTTAATCTTTTTTTCTTTGTATGAACCTGGTTATTCCCCGGAATTAGACTATTGCTAATCGTTTTGTATATAAATAAAGAGTATTCATGAAAATTTGCAACATCCGCAGGACGGTCCTTCGATATTTAATATCGAATTAACAACAATTACGATCGCGCGCTCGAAATATCGAGCTAAATCTTTTTTTCTTCGTATGAACCTGGTTATTCCCCGGAATTAGACTAATGCTAATCGTTTTGTATATGAATGAAGAGTATTCATGAAAATTTGCAACATCCGCAGGACGGTCCTTCGATATTTAATATCGAATTAACAACAATTACGATCGCGCGCTCGAAATATCGAGCTAAATCTTTTTTTCTTCGTATGAACCTGGTTATTCCCCGGAATTAGACTATTGCTAATCGTTTTGTATACATATAGAGAGTATTCATGAAAATTTGCAACATCCGCAGGACGGTCCTTCGATATTTAATATCGAATTAACAACAATTACGATTGCGCGCTCGAAATATCGAGCTTAATCTTTTTTTTTTCGTATGAACCTGGTTATTCCCCGGAATTAGACTATTGCCAATCATTTTATATACATATAAAGAGTATTCATGAAAATTTGCAACATCCGCAGGACGGTTCTTTGATATTTTATACCGAATTAACACCGCGCTTTCAACGAGATGAATCTCATTTTCCCCCGTATCTTCGTCGTTATTTCGTGAAATTAGACTATTGCTGATCATTTTATATGTATGTGAAAAACATTCATTTCAATATTTTACATTTTCCGGGCTTTTCGCCGGTTATTTATTCGATTTCCACGTTTAAACATGCTCGCACGTGATAATCATTTTTACTCTTTCACGATCGGTTATTGAACTTAATCGTTGGTAAGTTCGACGGTAATTTTATTTGTCGTAACCTGAAGAGATGATTGAATCCACACTAAAATCTTACGGCCAACGTTGCCTCGAACGCGCTCTAATTGGTCTCATTGGCACAGATCTTATTATAGTTTCGACGACGCATGGTACACATAAGCCATAGACACATGCGTGCGCATTTTTTTACGAAAAACGAAATAATACTCACAAATTAAGATCTCGTCGATTGACCTGTCAACAGGGACCACAACGTTCGTGTTCTCGCTATTACACTTGTTACATGTTTGAATGAATTGTCCTCTCATCTGTAATTTAAAAAAATGCAAATTAGAAGGAAGAACCATTCATTTTGTTCCGTACCTACTCTATCGAAATTTATATTATTTAACTACGCTTTGAAGCGTTGTCATTTTTTGGTGTCTTATTTGCGCGTTTTACGGGGGCGCGATCACGACGGTCGTTTACGGTTCTTTAGAAATCTGAATTAGCGTCTTCATTGCCGCAATGAAATGAGACGTCGACTCGAACGATAATGGGGCAGACCGGATCAGTGGAATCACCCCCAACATATTTTTTAATTCCGGAATAGAATCGTCGGAATCCAGAATGTCATTGAATTTGTCAGGGCGGTCGGGCCTTTTTTTGTTGGGATACTCAATAAGGAATTTGGCGAGTCCTTTTCGCGCTCGGGCCATATGTTTTTCTTGGAACGAAGGCCACGAGTCGCTCACTATCGCGTATGCCCACATGCAAACGTGCATACCGCAGTTCCCAGAAACAACGCCAAATTCGTTTGTTTGATCCGGTATATCGGTTGGTGCCGAAATAGTCCACGACTTCCACCGCGTCAGTTTCGCGCGTCTAGCGATTCGGGAGCTGGCGATAAAACTAAAAGTCCTATCGATTAATAATTTCGAAGGTAAATTGTGGCACGAATCCAAGTAAAGAATAATACGATGTGACAACATGACCACGACGAGGGTCCAGTGACATTTGTTAACCAATACCGGTAACAGCCACACGTCGTAATTCCACGGCTGAACTTTATTCACCCATCTCGCGAATCCTATGGATGTTTGACCTTCCAACAGTTTAGCCCCGAAATACGAATCGAAGGTCAAGAGGTTCCATTCATTTTGCTCGGCGATCTCTTGGAGATCGACAAAGAAGCTATTGATGACCTCGCCATCCAGCCACACATTCGGCATGAGTGTACCGAAGAGCTTGGGGTCCAACTGAATCCCTCCGATATTTTTTTCGTAATACGGAAAGTTCAATGGGTACTCCAAAGATTCGCTGAGGAATCGCTCTTCGATATCACGCACGAATGGCCCCGTCAGCTGTGACGATTCCCGGGCATTGACAATTTCTGTGACGGTTGGGAGTGTATCCTCTGTCGGAACTGCAGCTTCATTGTCTTCGTCATCCGAAGTCCCAGAAATTCGAGAGGTCTCGCACTCATCGTCAATTGGGGCTTCCGATGGCAAATCTCGGCGATCGATGTACTTCGAGCTTGGAAAATAAATGTTCTCTCTCCTCCGTTTCGGCGGGCCGCGCTTGAACGTTTCGACCGCTAAATTTTCGTCGACGTGAGAACGGTCTTCCATTTCTTTGCGGCTCCGTCGCAATTTTTGCCTATTTGTGATTAAAGAATGATCACGCTCCAAGAGCCAACCCCCCAGTACCTGCTCCATCTTTAGGAACAGTCGCGGTGCCGGTATGTTCAGTCTCTTTTTTAAAACAATGTTCTTCACGATTTTAAAATAATTTTCGACGGTCGCATTGCTGTCGCGTAGAAGGTCGAGTTTGGCTATTACGACCGCCGACCAGAGGGGGTAATACGGCAAAACATATGTTAACAAATACCGGATGAATTTGGAGCAGTATAATTTGTTTTGTGGCAAGGTGTCGTCTCCGGTAATCAACGTTTCACCAATGACCGCATCGTAAATATTTTCAAAAAAGCGAAAGAACGGAGAGCCTACGCGCCCACTGTCGTCCCCGTCGAACGCTTCAACATCGTGCTTCAGATCGGCGTCGCAACGATCTTCCACATCGTCATTACTGCTATCCTGCATTCTCGCTGCTCCCGTTTTTTTATTATCTTTCGTTTTTTCTCCGTTCGAGGTCATCATAACTTGTGCCACGTATGATGACACCATCGGTATTTCATCTGTGCAACCGAAAATGATAACTATTTTTTTGAACTCTTCCGCCGCAGCGTCCATCGTGTCGGCATGGATAAGGCCTGTAACTAATAAAGCCGCGAGCTTGTGCTGTTTTTTATTATTAAACAGGTCCCTGCACTTTCTTTGGACCGTTTTTATCATATGGGATGAGCAAATGTGGACAATCGTCATTTCCGGAAATGTTGTGGTGTTATTTGTTAAATATCTATCGACCGTGTGCAAATACCGTGAAATTGTCATGTCATTGAAACTTTTTAGAGCCGACGCGATCAATGCTATACTAAAATCAGTTTCAATTTTTCTTATGATCACTTTTCGTGTTGTGTATAGCTTGATCGCGTGACTGACGGTCGATAGAAAATAAGTAATTGCCGGTACGGTATGGGTATTTGATAGAAACTCGGCTAAAGGCATCGGACCATATTCTTTATCTATGTTATTGCATCCAGGAAGAACAAGAGCGTAATAAAAGATTCGTTTTTCGGAATGTGGCAAATTTGAGACGATCGATCCAGTAGCGTCCAAATAACAGTAAATTTTATTTTTTGGCGTCAAAGATAAAAGATGTAATATCTGTTTTTCGGTAAAAGCAATGCTGGAAAAATGATCCTGAATGTATCCCGCTACTGGATTTCCGTACCACTTTGGATCGTTTCGATACAGTTTTGCGCGCTTCTGTAAGTGAATCAATGGATCGCGGTCCAGATCTTCCTTTGTTTCGTTTTCGCTGGAGATTTTTTGTAACACTACGAGACTAGGCGCATCATCTCTATTGCCACATTCCAAAACATCGATGGGGACTTCCTGGATTTTTTTACTTCTCACGACACTTGGCTTGTCTACTTCTAATAAATTTCCGTAGAGCTCTCGCCGCGCGCCTTTAATGAATCTACGGTGAATTTCCGTGCCATCGTGCTCAATCGCTTTATTTCGAAAAACTTTGACTTTGATATCTTCAAAAGGAAGCCCGATTTTCTCCGCGACGACGAATTTAAACCTAGTGCACAATGAATTTTTACACTGTACCAACGCGTAAAAATGGGTTTTAGAATTCGTTTTGGCTTGGTAACAACGGTGAAAGTTCACTTTAAATACGCAGCAGCGATAACGACTCACGCCCTTAACATGCTGAATAAACGTATCGGTCCAACCGCTCCGAAGCTGGCGTTTAAAGGACCAATACTTCATCCAAAATTCTTTCGGTATCAAAACCTCTTCGTCCTCTATACCAGGGTTGATTAAATATCCTACGTTTTTCGAACGGTCGTCTCTTGCTTTATCGACCACGGGAAGAGCGCCGTCGTCCGGGTGGATATTTGAGCTACAATAATATAAAATAAATACCGATAAGAATGATGGAAACGGATATCGGTAAGTCTTTACATTTTATTTTGTCGTAAATGTTGCGAAATTAACAGAGAAATAAAAGGCTCAGATCGGGCCGAGAAAATTAATTAATTTCAATTGTTTTCATCGCATAATTATTTTATAGTCTTATCTCAAACTTCGATTCACATTCAAAAATTCATCGACAACATTAGAATTTTCGCTTATTTTATTTTATTATTTTATTTTAATTTGGATTTAAAAACGCTATCCTCAATGTACTTGATATAAAATTCACGTGAAGGTTTTTTTTTCATTTATTCTTCCTATTTTTTTCTTTTTTTCAGTAATGAATTTTCGAAAATTTCGTTTCAAAACATTTCAAATTAAAATAACTTCGCAACGAACCATTTCTTCTATTTAATCAAAGTATGCGCTTTGAATTGCTGTTTTAAGAAATAGTATGGAATTTTTTAATTTTTTTTTCAATTATTTTTTCATTTTATTTTTGACATTTCAATTAGTAAACTCGACTTTAAAAAAAAACCACGATTTCTCGATTTTTCAAAATCTGCTTTCGGATATCCTTGTTCGATTGCGAAAAACACTAATAAATTGAAACGTTAAAAAAATTAGATAATGTTTGTTTTTCAAGTCATTCTGAACAATATTCATTTTTTTCACATTAATTTCTTAAGGGGGGGGGGGGGGGTAAGGTCAAATCATACGAAAAAAGCCATGTTTTCGTGATTTTTTTTCTGGCGACGCGGTTAAAACTTCTTTACTCAACCAATGGTACATTGAAGTATGGCATTCGAAGAATGTTTCATGAAATTTGTACAAAGAAATATTAAAAAATACGGCAATGGCAGCAATTGTTTGGACGTGTCTCGAAAAAAAGTTGAATTGCGGTGCCCCTCATAACTTGGTGCTGGATCATCCGAAATCAAAAAATCAAAGTTCATTCGTTAGATAATAGTTTTCCCCAGGTAACGCTGTCGAGTTTTTTTTTTTTAATTCCAATTTTTTCATTTTTTCGAACACTTTGAAGTGAAAAACACAATTTTTCGGGCAAAAATCGGCTAATTTGTTATTGCGAAATCAAAATTATGAACAAAAAAAAAACTCGACAGCGTTACCTTGTAAATGATGTACAGGAATAGTGTTTAAAATTTCAAAAGGATCGGTGCAGTAGTTTTCAAGTTATCAGGGGCACCGACATTAAAAACGTGATTTGTGGGGAAAACGCTTCAAAGCTTTAAACGCTTATGCGTGTGGAGTCAGCGGCAGGTATAAAAATACTCATAACTTCGTCAATTTTGCTCCAATTGACTCGACATTTTGACACAATATTCTTCAGATATTACGGATTCAATTTCAAAAAAAATGCAAAAAATAAAAATTAAATACCTTACCCCCCCCCCCCCCCCCCCCTAATTGTTCGGGAATAAAAATTTAAAAAAAAAGTCTCGGCCAATTTCTTTCATATGAAAGAGGCTCAGCTTTTCGATAAAAAATACAAAAAAAAATGTTAGGCCTTGAAAAATTGATTGAGATCACATTTGAAATAGAAAAGTAGATTTTTCGGCCAAGTGATTTCAACAAATTTTGAAGACATTTATTTTGCAAAGCTGAGAAAATTTTACGTCAAAACCAGATGTTTGATATATTTCTTTATCAGCCTTCAAATCATACGTGTAAAAAAGGCAAAATGGTAAATAAAATTTTTATATTGAATTTTTGTTCCTTGATTGATTGTAAGAAAACTTGCAGGGATCCCAACTCGAAAAATACACATTGCGAAATTTTCTCAGCTTTTTGACAAGAATATTTTCAAATTTTTTTAAAAATACACATTGGCCGAAAATTCGGTTTTCATATTATAAATGCGTTTTTAAGTGAGCTTTCAATGCCCAGAAATGTTTTTGTATTTTTTTATCGAACAGCTGAGCCTTCTTTACGTACTTAACTTGGCCAAAACGAATTTGTTCGAATTGTCGAAACACATTGGAAAATTCGTGGTAAAAAAATCACAGAAACTTTTCCCATCCTTAGCGGGGACACGACGTTTTCGCAATCAGACGAGAAATTTAAAGGGGTATTTGGAAAAAATAAAAATCGTTGTTTTTTATAAAGTCGATTTTGGTAATTCAAACGTGATAACAGGAAGCGAATTTTTTTTAAATTAATTTTTTTATATCGTTTCTAATTAGAGCAGTTTAAATGGCATATTTTGACGTCCATGCGATCGAATTAAAAACATTTCGCTTCAAGGATATTTGCATTGGACCTTTTTTTTTCGATGGAATTTTAAATAGTTCATCGTTGAAAAAAAAATTGGCTATAGTAATTGAAAAAAAAATCGTTGCTTGCTTCTTTCATCAGATACTTTCGGGAAAGATATTTAAAGAAAATCAAAATCATGCGTTGTCTCAAGTTCGCTCTAAGGCGTGAAATATTCCATGAACTGTTTCATAATGCATGGTTACATACCTATTGCTTCGTACTTCTTCGGGATCATCCGCATCCTGGATCCCATCCTCAAATGGAGCTTCAGGTTCGGACTCGGGGCTTCTCGGTTGACTAATCGGCGAATGACGAAGTTTTTCGGTCGCATTTAACGTCGTATAGACTTCTTTTACTTCGGCAAATTTGTGATTAAATGTATCGTAGCACGCACGAATATTTTTCTGCAAGGTTTTTTTGTTGCTGCATGGTTGCACTATGTTACACACATCCACCCATATAGAGGTTTTAATATTACGTGACGCGAACCTTGCATCCCGAAGAAAATCATTGAACTCCCTATCTGGACACAGTTTCACCAGTGCCGCCGCGATCGCTTTGGCATCTCCCGCCATCTTTCACCGTCACAAAATACACAGGAACACACGAGAATTTCAAAAATGTGCCAGGATATCGATACGTACGCGTCAACAGCCTGGATCACACTGGCGCGAACCGTGATATTTATTGACCGCCGGACGAAGAGGGCGTGAGCGCAATGTCTGGCAGCCCGACTAGACCGAGGCGTCATGGCACTCGTTGTGTCAAACGTTGCCAGCCGATTTTCTGGTTATCGGTGGGTCTACAGGTGCTAAAAATGTACATGAGGTAATCCCCCGCGAAGACCGTCTCCATAACCGAGCGACCGCCGGTCGCGGTGTCGACGCTCCTAATCCTAAGCCGACTTAGGCGTGAGGTACCAGCCCATAAGGGTTGCGCTAGCGACCGGCGGTCGCTCCGTTATAGAGACGGTCTTCGCGGGGGATTACCTCATGTACATTTTTAGCACCTGTAGACCCACCGATAACCAGAAAATCGGCTGGCAACGTTTGACACAACGAGTGCCATGACGCCCCAGGTCGTACGAGGAGGGGGCTAGCGTAATGTCCGGCAGCCCGACTAGACCGAGGCGTCATGGCACTCGTTGCACACAACCCTTATGGGCTGGTACCTCACGCCTAAGTCGGCTTAGGATTAGGAGCGTCGACACCGCGACCGGCGGTCGCTCGGTTATGGAGACGGTCTTCGCGGGGGATTACCTCATGTACATTTTTAGCACCTGTAGACCCACCGATAACCAGAAAATCGGCTGGCAACGTTTGACACAACGAGTGCCATGACGCCTCGGTCTAGTCGGGCTGCCAGACATTGCGCTCACGCCCTCTTCGTCCGGCGGTCAATAAATATCACGGTTCGCGCCAGTGTGATCCAGGCTGTTGACGCGTACGTATCGATATCCTGGCACATTTTTGAAATTCTCGTGTGTTCCTGTGTATTTTGTGACGGTGAAAGATGGCGGGAGATGCCAAAGCGATCGCGGCGGCACTGGTGAAACTGTGTCCAGATAGGGAGTTCAATGATTTTCTTCGGGATGCAAGGTTCGCGTCACGTAATATTAAAACCTCTATATGGGTGGATGTGTGTAACATAGTGCAACCATGCAGCAACAAAAAAACCTTGCAGAAAAATATTCGTGCGTGCTACGATACATTTAATCACAAATTTGCCGAAGTAAAAGAAGTCTATACGACGTTAAATGCGACCGAAAAACTTCGTCATTCGCCGATTAGTCAACCGAGAAGCCCCGAGTCCGAACCTGAAGCTCCATTTGAGGATGGGATCCAGGATGCGGATGATCCCGAAGAAGTACGAAGCAATAGGTATGTAACCATGCATTATGAAACAGTTCATGGAATATTTCACGCCTTAGAGCGAACTTGAGACAACGCATGATTTTGATTTTCTTTAAATATCTTTCCCGAAAGTATCTGATGAAAGAAGCAAGCAACGATTTTTTTTTCAATTACTATAGCCAATTTTTTTTTCAACGATGAACTATTTAAAATTCCATCGAAAAAAAAAGGTCCAATGCAAATATCCTTGAAGCGAAATGTTTTTAATTCGATCGCATGGACGTCAAAATATGCCATTTAAACTGCTCTAATTAGAAACGATATAAAAAAATTAATTTAAAAAAAATTCGCTTCCTGTTATCACGTTTGAATTACCAAAATCGACTTTATAAAAAACAACGATTTTTATTTTTTCCAAATACCCCTTTAAATTTCTCGTCTGATTGCGAAAACGTCGTGTCCCCGCTAAGGATGGGAAAAGTTTCTGTGATTTTTTTACCACGAATTTTCCAATGTGTTTCGACAATTCGAACAAATTCGTTTTGGCCAAGTTAAGTACGTAAAGAAGGCTCAGCTGTTCGATAAAAAAATACAAAAACATTTCTGGGCATTGAAAGCTCACTTAAAAACGCATTTATAATATGAAAACCGAATTTTCGGCCAATGTGTATTTTTAAAAAAATTTGAAAATATTCTTGTCAAAAAGCTGAGAAAATTTCGCAATGTGTATTTTTCGAGTTGGGATCCCTGCAAGTTTTCTTACAATCAATCAAGGAACAAAAATTCAATATAAAAATTTTATTTACCATTTTGCCTTTTTTACACGTATGATTTGAAGGCTGATAAAGAAATATATCAAACATCTGGTTTTGACGTAAAATTTTCTCAGCTTTGCAAAATAAATGTCTTCAAAATTTGTTGAAATCACTTGGCCGAAAAATCTACTTTTCTATTTCAAATGTGATCTCAATCAATTTTTCAAGGCCTAACATTTTTTTTTGTATTTTTTATCGAAAAGCTGAGCCTCTTTCATATGAAAGAAATTGGCCGAGACTTTTTTTTTAAATTTTTATTCCCGAACAATTAGGGGGGGGGGGGGGGGTAAGGTATTTAATTTTTATTTTTTGCATTTTTTTTGAAATTGAATCCGTAATATCTGAAGAATATTGTGTCAAAATGTCGAGTCAATTGGAGCAAAATTGACGAAGTTATGAGTATTTTTATACCTGCCGCTGACTCCACACGCATAAGCGTTTAAAGCTTTGAAGCGTTTTCCCCACAAATCACGTTTTTAATGTCGGTGCCCCTGATAACTTGAAAACTACTGCACCGATCCTTTTGAAATTTTAAACACTATTCCTGTACATCATTTACAAGGTAACGCTGTCGAGTTTTTTTTTTGTTCATAATTTTGATTTCGCAATAACAAATTAGCCGATTTTTGCCCGAAAAATTGTGTTTTTCACTTCAAAGTGTTCGAAAAAATGAAAAAATTGGAATTAAAAAAAAAAAACTCGACAGCGTTACCTGGGGAAAACTATTATCTAACGAATGAACTTTGATTTTTTGATTTCGGATGATCCAGCACCAAGTTATGAGGGGCACCGCAATTCAACTTTTTTTCGAGACACGTCCAAACAATTGCTGCCATTGCCGTATTTTTTAATATTTCTTTGTACAAATTTCATGAAACATTCTTCGAATGCCATACTTCAATGTACCATTGGTTGAGTAAAGAAGTTTTAACCGCGTCGCCAGAAAAAAAATCACGAAAACATGGCTTTTTTCGTATGATTTGACCTTACCCCCCCCCCCCCCCCTTAAGAAATTAATGTGAAAAAAATGAATATTGTTCAGAATGACTTGAAAAACAAACATTATCTAATTTTTTTAACGTTTCAATTTATTAGTGTTTTTCGCAATCGAACAAGGATATCCGAAAGCAGATTTTGAAAAATCGAGAAATCGTGGTTTTTTTTTAAAGTCGAGTTTACTAATTGAAATGTCAAAAATAAAATGAAAAAATAATTGAAAAAAAAATTAAAAAATTCCATACTATTTCTTAAAACAGCAATTCAAAGCGCATACTTTGATTAAATAGAAGAAATGGTTCGTTGCGAAGTTATTTTAATTTGAAATGTTTTGAAACGAAATTTTCGAAAATTCATTACTGAAAAAAAGAAAAAAATAGGAAGAATAAATGAAAAAAAAACCTTCACGTGAATTTTATATCAAGTACATTGAGGATAGCGTTTTTAAATCCAAATTAAAATAAAATAATAAAATAAAATAAGCGAAAATTCTAATGTTGTCGATGAATTTTTGAATGTGAATCGAAGTTTGAGATAAGACTATAAAATAATTATGCGATGAAAACAATTGAAATTAATTAATTTTCTCGGCCCGATCTGAGCCTTTTATTTCTCTGTTAATTTCGCAACATTTACGACAAAATAAAATGTAAAGACTTACCGATATCCGTTTCCATCATTCTTATCGGTATTTATTTTATATTATTGTAGCTCAAATATCCACCCGGACGACGGCGCTCTTCCCGTGGTCGATAAAGCAAGAGACGACCGTTCGAAAAACGTAGGATATTTAATCAACCCTGGTATAGAGGACGAAGAGGTTTTGATACCGAAAGAATTTTGGATGAAGTATTGGTCCTTTAAACGCCAGCTTCGGAGCGGTTGGACCGATACGTTTATTCAGCATGTTAAGGGCGTGAGTCGTTATCGCTGCTGCGTATTTAAAGTGAACTTTCACCGTTGTTACCAAGCCAAAACGAATTCTAAAACCCATTTTTACGCGTTGGTACAGTGTAAAAATTCATTGTGCACTAGGTTTAAATTCGTCGTCGCGGAGAAAATCGGGCTTCCTTTTGAAGATATCAAAGTCAAAGTTTTTCGAAATAAAGCGATTGAGCACGATGGCACGGAAATTCACCGTAGATTCATTAAAGGCGCGCGGCGAGAGCTCTACGGAAATTTATTAGAAGTAGACAAGCCAAGTGTCGTGAGAAGTAAAAAAATCCAGGAAGTCCCCATCGATGTTTTGGAATGTGGCAATAGAGATGATGCGCCTAGTCTCGTAGTGTTACAAAAAATCTCCAGCGAAAACGAAACAAAGGAAGATCTGGACCGCGATCCATTGATTCACTTACAGAAGCGCGCAAAACTGTATCGAAACGATCCAAAGTGGTACGGAAATCCAGTAGCGGGATACATTCAGGATCATTTTTCCAGCATTGCTTTTACCGAAAAACAGATATTACATCTTTTATCTTTGACGCCAAAAAATAAAATTTACTGTTATTTGGACGCTACTGGATCGATCGTCTCAAATTTGCCACATTCCGAAAAACGAATCTTTTATTACGCTCTTGTTCTTCCTGGATGCAATAACATAGATAAAGAATATGGTCCGATGCCTTTAGCCGAGTTTCTATCAAATACCCATACCGTACCGGCAATTACTTATTTTCTATCGACCGTCAGTCACGCGATCAAGCTATACACAACACGAAAAGTGATCATAAGAAAAATTGAAACTGATTTTAGTATAGCATTGATCGCGTCGGCTCTAAAAAGTTTCAATGACATGACAATTTCACGGTATTTGCACACGGTCGATAGATATTTAACAAATAACACCACAACATTTCCGGAAATGACGATTGTCCACATTTGCTCATCCCATATGATAAAAACGGTCCAAAGAAAGTGCAGGGACCTGTTTAATAATAAAAAACAGCACAAGCTCGCGGCTTTATTAGTTACAGGCCTTATCCATGCCGACACGATGGACGCTGCGGCGGAAGAGTTCAAAAAAATAGTTATCATTTTCGGTTGCACAGATGAAATACCGATGGTGTCATCATACGTGGCACAAGTTATGATGACCTCGAACGGAGAAAAAACGAAAGATAATAAAAAAACGGGAGCAGCGAGAATGCAGGATAGCAGTAATGACGATGTGGAAGATCGTTGCGACGCCGATCTGAAGCACGATGTTGAAGCGTTCGACGGGGACGACAGTGGGCGCGTAGGCTCTCCGTTCTTTCGCTTTTTTGAAAATATTTACGATGCGGTCATTGGTGAAACGTTGATTACCGGAGACGACACCTTGCCACAAAACAAATTATACTGCTCCAAATTCATCCGGTATTTGTTAACATATGTTTTGCCGTATTACCCCCTCTGGTCGGCGGTCGTAATAGCCAAACTCGACCTTCTACGCGACAGCAATGCGACCGTCGAAAATTATTTTAAAATCGTGAAGAACATTGTTTTAAAAAAGAGACTGAACATACCGGCACCGCGACTGTTCCTAAAGATGGAGCAGGTACTGGGGGGTTGGCTCTTGGAGCGTGATCATTCTTTAATCACAAATAGGCAAAAATTGCGACGGAGCCGCAAAGAAATGGAAGACCGTTCTCACGTCGACGAAAATTTAGCGGTCGAAACGTTCAAGCGCGGCCCGCCGAAACGGAGGAGAGAGAACATTTATTTTCCAAGCTCGAAGTACATCGATCGCCGAGATTTGCCATCGGAAGCCCCAATTGACGATGAGTGCGAGACCTCTCGAATTTCTGGGACTTCGGATGACGAAGACAATGAAGCTGCAGTTCCGACAGAGGATACACTCCCAACCGTCACAGAAATTGTCAATGCCCGGGAATCGTCACAGCTGACGGGGCCATTCGTGCGTGATATCGAAGAGCGATTCCTCAGCGAATCTTTGGAGTACCCATTGAACTTTCCGTATTACGAAAAAAATATCGGAGGGATTCAGTTGGACCCCAAGCTCTTCGGTACACTCATGCCGAATGTGTGGCTGGATGGCGAGGTCATCAATAGCTTCTTTGTCGATCTCCAAGAGATCGCCGAGCAAAATGAATGGAACCTCTTGACCTTCGATTCGTATTTCGGGGCTAAACTGTTGGAAGGTCAAACATCCATAGGATTCGCGAGATGGGTGAATAAAGTTCAGCCGTGGAATTACGACGTGTGGCTGTTACCGGTATTGGTTAACAAATGTCACTGGACCCTCGTCGTGGTCATGTTGTCACATCGTATTATTCTTTACTTGGATTCGTGCCACAATTTACCTTCGAAATTATTAATCGATAGGACTTTTAGTTTTATCGCCAGCTCCCGAATCGCTAGACGCGCGAAACTGACGCGGTGGAAGTCGTGGACTATTTCGGCACCAACCGATATACCGGATCAAACAAACGAATTTGGCGTTGTTTCTGGGAACTGCGGTATGCACGTTTGCATGTGGGCATACGCGATAGTGAGCGACTCGTGGCCTTCGTTCCAAGAAAAACATATGGCCCGAGCGCGAAAAGGACTCGCCAAATTCCTTATTGAGTATCCCAACAAAAAAAGGCCCGACCGCCCTGACAAATTCAATGACATTCTGGATTCCGACGATTCTATTCCGGAATTAAAAAATATGTTGGGGGTGATTCCACTGATCCGGTCTGCCCCATTATCGTTCGAGTCGACGTCTCATTTCATTGCGGCAATGAAGACGCTAATTCAGATTTCTAAAGAACCGTAAACGACCGTCGTGATCGCGCCCCCGTAAAACGCGCAAATAAGACACCAAAAAATGACAACGCTTCAAAGCGTAGTTAAATAATATAAATTTCGATAGAGTAGGTACGGAACAAAATGAATGGTTCTTCCTTCTAATTTGCATTTTTTTAAATTACAGATGAGAGGACAATTCATTCAAACATGTAACAAGTGTAATAGCGAGAACACGAACGTTGTGGTCCCTGTTGACAGGTCAATCGACGAGATCTTAATTTGTGAGTATTATTTCGTTTTTCGTAAAAAAATGCGCACGCATGTGTCTATGGCTTATGTGTACCATGCGTCGTCGAAACTATAATAAGATCTGTGCCAATGAGACCAATTAGAGCGCGTTCGAGGCAACGTTGGCCGTAAGATTTTAGTGTGGATTCAATCATCTCTTCAGGTTACGACAAATAAAATTACCGTCGAACTTACCAACGATTAAGTTCAATAACCGATCGTGAAAGAGTAAAAATGATTATCACGTGCGAGCATGTTTAAACGTGGAAATCGAATAAATAACCGGCGAAAAGCCCGGAAAATGTAAAATATTGAAATGAATGTTTTTCACATACATATAAAATGATCAGCAATAGTCTAATTTCACGAAATAACGACGAAGATACGGGGGAAAATGAGATTCATCTCGTTGAAAGCGCGGTGTTAATTCGGTATAAAATATCAAAGAACCGTCCTGCGGATGTTGCAAATTTTCATGAATACTCTTTATATGTATATAAAATGATTGGCAATAGTCTAATTCCGGGGAATAACCAGGTTCATACGAAAAAAAAAAGATTAAGCTCGATATTTCGAGCGCGCAATCGTAATTGTTGTTAATTCGATATTAAATATCGAAGGACCGTCCTGCGGATGTTGCAAATTTTCATGAATACTCTCTATATGTATACAAAACGATTAGCAATAGTCTAATTCCGGGGAATAACCAGGTTCATACGAAGAAAAAAAGATTTAGCTCGATATTTCGAGCGCGCGATCGTAATTGTTGTTAATTCGATATTAAATATCGAAGGACCGTCCTGCGGATGTTGCAAATTTTCATGAATACTCTTCATTCATATACAAAACGATTAGCATTAGTCTAATTCCGGGGAATAACCAGGTTCATACGAAGAAAAAAAGATTTAGCTCGATATTTCGAGCGCGCGATCGTAATTGTTGTTAATTCGATATTAAATATCGAAGGACCGTCCTGCGGATGTTGCAAATTTTCATGAATACTCTTTATTTATATACAAAACGATTAGCAATAGTCTAATTCCGGGGAATAACCAGGTTCATACAAAGAAAAAAAGATTAAGCTCGATATTTCGAGCGCGCGATCGTAATTGTTGTTAATTCGATATTAAATATCGAAGGACCGTCCTGCGGATGTTGCAAATTTTCATGAATACTCTTTATATGTATACAAAACGATTAGCAATAGTCTAATTCCGGGGAATAACCAGGTTCATACGAAGAAAAAAAGATTTAGCTCGATATTTCGAGCGCGCGATCGTAATTGTTGTTAATTCGATATTAAATATCGAAGGACCGTCCTGCGGATGTTGCAAATTTCCATGAATACTATTTATTCATATACAAAACGATTAGCAATAGTCTAATTCCGGGGAATAACCAGGTTCATACGAAGAAAAAAAGATTTAGCTCGATATTTCGAGCGCGCGATCGTAATTGTTGTTAATTCGATATTAAATATCGAAGGACCGTCCTGCGGATGTTGCAAATTTTCATGAATACTCTTTATTCATATACAAAACGATTAGCAATAGTCTAATTCCGGGGAATAACCAGGTTCATACGAAGAAAAAAAGATTTAGCTCGATATTTCGAGCGCGCGATCGTAATTGTTGTTAATTCGATATTAAATATCGAAGGACCGTCCTGCGGATGTTGCAAATTTCCATGAATACTATTTATTCATATACAAAACGATTAGCAATAGTCTAATTCCGGGGAATAACCAGGTTCATACGAAGAAAAAAAGATTTAGCTCGATATTTCGAGCGCGCGATCGTAATTGTTGTTAATTCGATATTAAATATCGAAGGACCGTCCTGCGGATGTTGCAAATTTTCATGAATACTCTTTATTCATATACAAAACGATTAGCAATAGTCTAATTCCGGGGAATAACCAGGTTCATACGAAAAAAAAAAGATTAAGCTCGATATTTCGAGCGCGCGATCGTAATTGTTGTTAATTTGATATGAAATATCGAAGGACCGTCCTGCGGATGTTGCAAATTTTCATGAATACTCTTTATATGTATACAAAACGATTAGCAATAGTCTAATTCCGGGGAATAACCAGGTTCATACGAAGAAAAAAAGATTCAGCTCGATATTTCGAGCGCGCGATCGTAATTGTTGTTAATTCGATATTAAATATCGAAGGACCGTCCTGCGGATGTTGCAAATTTTCATGAATACTATTTATTCATATACAAAACGATTAGCAATAGTCTAATTCCGGGGAATAACCAGGTTCATACGAAGAAAAAAAGATTAAGCTCGATATTTCGAGCGCGCGATCGTAATTGTTGTTAATTCGATATTAAATATCGAAGGACCGTCCTGCGGATGTTGCAAATTTTCATGAATACTCTTTATTCATATACAAAACGATTAGCAATAGTCTAATTCCGGGGAATAACCAGGTTCATACGAAAAAAAAAAGATTAAGCTCGATATTTCGAGCGCGCGATCGTAATTGTTGTTAATTTGATATGAAATATCGAAGGACCGTCCTGCGGATGTTGCAAATTTTCATGAATACTCTTTATTCATATACAAAACGATTAGCATTAGTCTAATTCCGGGGAATAACCAGGTTCATACGAAGAAAAAAAGATTTAGCTCGATATTTCGAGCGCGCGATCGTAATTGTTGTTAATTCGATATTAAATATCGAAGGACCGTCCTGCGGATGTTGCAAATTTTCATGAATACTCTTTATTCATATACAAAACGATTAGCAATAGTCTCATTCCGGGGAATAACCAGGTTCATACGAAGAAAAAAAGATTAAGCTCGATATTTCGAGCGCGCGATCGTAATTGTTGTTAATTTGATATGAAATATCGAAGGACCGTCCTGCGGATGTTGCAAATTTTCATGAATACTCTTTATATGTATACAAAACGATTAGCAGTAGTCTAATTCCGGGGAATAACCAGGTTCATACGAAGAAAAAAAGATTTAGCTCGATATTTCGAGCGCGCGATCGTAATTGTTGTTAATTCGATATTAAATATCGAAGGACCGTCCTGCGGATGTTGCAAATTTTCATGAATACTCTTTATATGTATACAAAACGATTAGCAATAGTCTAATTCCGGGGAATAACCAGGTTCATACGAAGAAAAAAAGATTTAGCTCGATATTTCGAGCGCGCGATCGTAATTGTTGTTAATTCGATATTAAATATCGAAGGACCGTCCTGCGGATGTTGCAAATTTCCATGAATACTATTTATTCATATACAAAACGATTAGCAATAGTCTAATTCCGGGGAATAACCAGGTTCATACGAAGAAAAAAAGATTTAGCTCGATATTTCGAGCGCGCGATCGTAATTGTTGTTAATTCGATATTAAATATCGAAGGACCGTCCTGCGGATGTTGCAAATTTTCATGAATACTCTTTATTCATATACAAAACGATTAGCAATAGTCTAATTCCGGGGAATAACCAGGTTCATACGAAGAAAAAAAGATTTAGCTCGATATTTCGAGCGCGCGATCGTAATTGTTGTTAATTCGATATTAAATATCGAAGGACCGTCCTGCGGATGTTGCAAATTTCCATGAATACTATTTATTCATATACAAAACGATTAGCAATAGTCTAATTCCGGGGAATAACCAGGTTCATACGAAGAAAAAAAGATTTAGCTCGATATTTCGAGCGCGCGATCGTAATTGTTGTTAATTCGATATTAAATATCGAAGGACCGTCCTGCGGATGTTGCAAATTTTCATGAATACTCTTTATTCATATACAAAACGATTAGCAATAGTCTAATTCCGGGGAATAACCAGGTTCATACGAAAAAAAAAAGATTAAGCTCGATATTTCGAGCGCGCGATCGTAATTGTTGTTAATTTGATATGAAATATCGAAGGACCGTCCTGCGGATGTTGCAAATTTTCATGAATACTCTTTATATGTATACAAAACGATTAGCAATAGTCTAATTCCGGGGAATAACCAGGTTCATACGAAGAAAAAAAGATTCAGCTCGATATTTCGAGCGCGCGATCGTAATTGTTGTTAATTCGATATTAAATATCGAAGGACCGTCCTGCGGATGTTGCAAATTTTCATGAATACTATTTATTCATATACAAAACGATTAGCAATAGTCTAATTCCGGGGAATAACCAGGTTCATACGAAGAAAAAAAGATTAAGCTCGATATTTCGAGCGCGCGATCGTAATTGTTGTTAATTCGATATTAAATATCGAAGGACCGTCCTGCGGATGTTGCAAATTTTCATGAATACTCTTTATTCATATACAAAACGATTAGCAATAGTCTAATTCCGGGGAATAACCAGGTTCATACGAAAAAAAAAAGATTAAGCTCGATATTTCGAGCGCGCGATCGTAATTGTTGTTAATTTGATATGAAATATCGAAGGACCGTCCTGCGGATGTTGCAAATTTTCATGAATACTCTTTATTCATATACAAAACGATTAGCATTAGTCTAATTCCGGGGAATAACCAGGTTCATACGAAGAAAAAAAGATTTAGCTCGATATTTCGAGCGCGCGATCGTAATTGTTGTTAATTCGATATTAAATATCGAAGGACCGTCCTGCGGATGTTGCAAATTTTCATGAATACTCTTTATTCATATACAAAACGATTAGCAATAGTCTCATTCCGGGGAATAACCAGGTTCATACGAAGAAAAAAAGATTAAGCTCGATATTTCGAGCGCGCGATCGTAATTGTTGTTAATTTGATATGAAATATCGAAGGACCGTCCTGCGGATGTTGCAAATTTTCATGAATACTCTTTATATGTATACAAAACGATTAGCAGTAGTCTAATTCCGGGGAATAACCAGGTTCATACGAAGAAAAAAAGATTTAGCTCGATATTTCGAGCGCGCGATCGTAATTGTTGTTAATTCGATATTAAATATCGAAGGACCGTCCTGCGGATGTTGCAAATTTTCATCAATACTCTTCATTCATATACAAAACGATTAGCATTAGTCTAATTCCGGGGAATAACCAGGTTCATACGAAGAAAAAAAGATTTAGCTCGATATTTCGAGCGCGCGATCGTAATTGTTGTTAATTCGATATTAAATATCGAAGGACCGTCCTGCGGATGTTGCAAATTTTCATGAATACTCTTTATTTATATACAAAACGATTAGCAATAGTCTAATTCCGGGGAATAACCAGGTTCATACAAAGAAAAAAAGATTAAGCTCGATATTTCGAGCGCGCGATCGTAATTGTTGTTAATTCGATATTAAATATCGAAGGACCGTCCTGCGGATGTTGCAAATTTTCATGAATACTCTTTATATGTATACAAAACGATTAGCAATAGTCTAATTCCGGGGAATAACCAGGTTCATACGAAGAAAAAAAGATTTAGCTCGATATTTCGAGCGCGCGATCGTAATTGTTGTTAATTCGATATTAAATATCGAAGGACCGTCCTGCGGATGTTGCAAATTTCCATGAATACTATTTATTCATATACAAAACGATTAGCAATAGTCTAATTCCGGGGAATAACCAGGTTCATACGAAGAAAAAAAGATTTAGCTCGATATTTCGAGCGCGCGATCGTAATTGTTGTTAATTCGATATTAAATATCGAAGGACCGTCCTGCGGATGTTGCAAATTTTCATGAATACTCTTTATTCATATACAAAACGATTAGCAATAGTCTAATTCCGGGGAATAACCAGGTTCATACGAAAAAAAAAAGATTAAGCTCGATATTTCGAGCGCGCGATCGTAATTGTTGTTAATTTGATATGAAATATCGAAGGACCGTCCTGCGGATGTTGCAAATTTTCATGAATACTCTTTATATGTATACAAAACGATTAGCAATAGTCTAATTCCGGGGAATAACCAGGTTCATACGAAGAAAAAAAGATTCAGCTCGATATTTCGAGCGCGCGATCGTAATTGTTGTTAATTCGATATTAAATATCGAAGGACCGTCCTGCGGATGTTGCAAATTTTCATGAATACTATTTATTCATATACAAAACGATTAGCAATAGTCTAATTCCGGGGAATAACCAGGTTCATACAAAGAAAAAAAGATTAAGCTCGATATTTCGAGCGCGCGATCGTAATTGTTGTTAATTCGATATTAAATATCGAAGGACCGTCCTGCGGATGTTGCAAATTTTCATGAATACTCTTTATTTATATACAAAACGATTAGCAATAGTCTAATTCCGGGGAATAACCAGGTTCATACAAAGAAAAAAAGATTAAGCTCGATATTTCGAGCGCGCGATCGTAATTGTTGTTAATTCGATATTAAATATCGAAGGACCGTCCTGCGGATGTTGCAAATTTTCATGAATACTCTTTATATGTATACAAAACGATTAGCAATAGTCTAATTCCGGGGAATAACCAGGTTCATACGAAGAAAAAAAGATTTAGCTCGATATTTCGAGCGCGCGATCGTAATTGTTGTTAATTCGATATTAAATATCGAAGGACCGTCCTGCGGATGTTGCAAATTTCCATGAATACTATTTATTCATATACAAAACGATTAGCAATAGTCTAATTCCGGGGAATAACCAGGTTCATACGAAGAAAAAAAGATTTAGCTCGATATTTCGAGCGCGCGATCGTAATTGTTGTTAATTCGATATTAAATATCGAAGGACCGTCCTGCGGATGTTGCAAATTTTCATGAATACTCTTTATTCATATACAAAACGATTAGCAATAGTCTAATTCCGGGGAATAACCAGGTTCATACGAAAAAAAAAAGATTAAGCTCGATATTTCGAGCGCGCGATCGTAATTGTTGTTAATTTGATATGAAATATCGAAGGACCGTCCTGCGGATGTTGCAAATTTTCATGAATACTCTTTATATGTATACAAAACGATTAGCAATAGTCTAATTCCGGGGAATAACCAGGTTCATACGAAGAAAAAAAGATTCAGCTCGATATTTCGAGCGCGCGATCGTAATTGTTGTTAATTCGATATTAAATATCGAAGGACCGTCCTGCGGATGTTGCAAATTTTCATGAATACTATTTATTCATATACAAAACGATTAGCAATAGTCTAATTCCGGGGAATAACCAGGTTCATACAAAGAAAAAAAGATTAAGCTCGATATTTCGAGCGCGCGATCGTAATTGTTGTTAATTCGATATTAAATATCGAAGGACCGTCCTGCGGATGTTGCAAATTTTCATGAATACTCTTTATTCATATACAAAACGATTAGCAATAGTCTAATTCCGGGGAATAACCAGGTTCATACGAAAAAAAAAAGATTAAGCTCGATATTTCGAGCGCGCGATCGTAATTGTTGTTAATTTGATATGAAATATCGAAGGACCGTCCTGCGGATGTTGCAATTTTTCATGAATACTCTTTATTCATATACAAAACGATTAGCAATAGTCTAATTCCGGGGAATAACCAGGTTCATACGAAGAAAAAAAGATTTAGCTCGATATTTCGAGCGCGCGATCGTAATTGTTGTTAATTCGATATTAAATATCGAAGGACCGTCCTGCGGATGTTGCAAATTTTCATGAATACTCTTTATATGTATATAAAATGATTGGCAATAGTCTAATTCCGGGGAATAACCAGGTTCGTACAAAGAAAAAAAGATTAAGCTCGATATTTCGAGCGCGCGATCGTAATTGTTGTTAATTCGATATTAAATATCGAAGGACCGTCCTGCGGATGTTGCAAATTTTTATGAATACTCTTTATATGTATACAAAACGATTAGCAATAGTCTAATTCCGGGGAATAACCAGGATCATACGAAGAAAAAAAGATTGGAACGCGATATTTACTCGTTGTAATTGAAATTATTTTACGTTTATTTTCATAAATACTAGAACGCATTTATGCAGAATGTTTCGGACATACGGAAATATTGCAGAGATATCAAGCAATCACATAGAACACAAATTTTTCCTCCGACAAACGTTTTTCTCTTCATTATGAATTTTTCAAATGAACGTTCGGGAGAAAGGGCGGCCGCCGTGCGTCGAGCACCGTACGGCAGCGCGGCACGGCCTAGTGGGTACAGTCCCATCCAAAACTTACTGCCCGGCCGCAAAACGTCTGCCAGAAACGTCTGCCAGTTTCAGCTTCATTTATACATAGACTATATAACTTTTTTACTTTGGTTCCTCTATGGGAAAGCAAAATTCTACGTTTCGATGGGATTAACCCCTAAACGATAACATCATTTTCAGCACCCTTGAAAGGTTGGGTCACTCGTTTCTGGGGCTTTAAAAAGTGCTCAAAAAAAATCCTTAAAATTCATGAAATCTCTGCGACTATCCTGGTATAAGGATCAATCCCTACATTAGTCATTTTATCATTCGTTAAAACAATACAATCAAATAAACAAATAAAACGGTGAGAGAACGTACAATTTGGGCAAGACACGAGTGACCCGGTGTTACCATTTAAGGGTCAAATAACCATCATCGACCTCCTTAATAAGACATGAATCGTATCTTTTATTTCATAATCGTTCAACATCGTTCGTATTATTCACCCACGTAATCTACATCCACATCAATTCGACTCACACGAATAAACACACACACACACACACAGAGAGACACACAGAGACACACACACGTGTTCCCCATCGAGTCAGTGATTAAATTGCCATGACGGTGCATCGAATCATCGTGGCCCGATGGTGCTTCGTGCGACCGTAGTTCACGAATAATCGAACCGCGCGACAGTCGAGAGTGCTGCTCCCTCGCAAACATCGAGGGATCCACGTGGATGAAAATTTCTTTGTGATAATCGAATAGCGATGGTGCATTACGCCCCGAACAACCTCTTTTACGAAACGTTGAACGAACGATTGCAAGCAAATTGAACTAAAACGCAATCTCATCGCAATCCAACATGGGCCCCCACGTGTGCTCGTCCAACATTGAACAGCACCAGCTGCTGCTGCTGCTGGTGGTGGTGCAACGAAAAGAAGAAAAAAAAATCCATTCTCGGGCAACACGTGGCTCCGGTCTAACCGACGAAGCAGCAAAACCCACGACAATTCATCTCCCACGAAAACAATAAAAATTGCGCCACATCGACGAAACCACGATGATTCGGATTCTACATCGTCGAAATTTAAATAATTCACGTGTAACGCTCTTATCGCGCTTTCCGAGTCGTACAACACGTTTTTTTTTCCCTTCTTTCTTTCTGTTTTCTCAACGAAAGTCGGTCAAGTAAAGGCTTAACCGCTCGCAGATCGCTCGCTGATCCATGTGAGTTGCGCAATATCGTGTTTTACATGGGAACCCGAGGGGGGGGGGGGGGGGGTACCGGGCTATCTTCGGATTCTATTTCTCCCACACGCTTGCGGTTAGAAAGTTGATAGTCAAAAGCTCAAGGATAAGATGCGCAACGATCGTCGCGAAATCCGAACCGACTTCGTACCCGAATAAAATGTATATATTTATATATATGTATAACTCAATAGATATAGATGGGGAAAGACGCATCGATTCGAATAGATCAAAACACTCACCCCCTCTGAAATGATCGTCAATTTTTTTATTTTCAGTTTGGGATAACCCAAAAAAATAACCCGAAAAAAAATTTGCTGATTTTTTTTCAAAACTTTTCTCCGACCCCCTCACCCCCTGAAAAAAATATGTAGAGCATAAAAAATTGGAGAAAACATGCATGGTGCCGGTTTTTTTTCAAAAATAAAAATATTTTCAATTCAAAGTATTTTTGTTTTCAAATAAAAGATTGTTTTCAGGGTTCCCTAGAAATCCACGAAACCCTTACGGTTTCGCCAAGTCCGTCTGTCTGTCTGTCCGTCCGTCCGCCCGACTGTTCAATTTTTTTCAAAATTGAAATTTGAAAAAAAAAAAAAAAATAAAAACTTCCAAATGTGTGTGCCCAACACGCTACTTGACTAATTTTTCAAATTTCACAATCTTCATCGCTAATATTTACTTTTTCAATTTTTCAATTTTCTAAACTATCGAAATCTGGATATGAAAGTCGACGATCCATCATAAATCTTTGAAGGCTTTTTCAAAATTTTTCACTCCCAAAAATAATTTTGAATAAGTTAAACAATAGAATAAAACCAAAAAATAGGCATAATTTGTAATAATAATTATTATAATAATAGTAACAGCAACAATAAGAACAACAACAATAACAACGGCAACAACGATAATAATAAAAGCAAATAATATACGACCAAAAGATTCAAGGAGAATTAATTCAAATGACTTTAAAAAAAATGATATTCGGATGAATAAAATCAATCGTGAAACACCATTTATTTCGATATTTCAATGTCTCGTTCAAATAATCCAAACTTTGCGGATCGGGATGGAAAGAAGAAAAAAAATCAGAGAAACAAACGCAAATATTTTAAATACAAAATTCGATATTTCCAAATAAACGAAATAATAATAAGACGATTATTCCGATAATGCGTATCCAGCACGTTTTTTTTGTTTTCGTCGTGACAGACGGTAAAATCAATGAGCCAGCCCTGGCCCGGTTGGGTTCGGTCGGCAAGCCGGTAGATAGAAACCGAAAGAAAAAAAAAGAACACATCTATGGGAGAGGCGAACGATTGCGCAGAGTTGTGTTTACGCGATGGCCTCATGGCGCCGGATCGGCCCTTTTACCATCCACCCGGCGTCTCCCTGCACCATTCGTTAGATTTTTTTTTTTTTTTCATTTCGACGTTCGCCATAACTGCCCTCTGTCTCGTCATTGACGCAATAATCCAGAGCCGAACGAATACGAGGGATGAATCAATGTTCGGAGAATTTCGAAAATTCGTTGCTTCTCTCATTCACGTGGCGTTCGCACGCCCATCGGATTATCGAATCGAACACGGCCGATTAAAAAGGATTACAAAATTTGAAAAAATAGGTAAATGAATAAATGAATAAATAAATAAATAAATAAATAAATAAATGTAAACTCAATATAGAGATCTTTCAACCGACGAATTTCGGCGAATAAAATCAACCTGCAGTTGAAAGGTCGAAGATGGAACGAGAATATTGAGACGATTGTGATTTTATCGGGAACCCTTGAATCAACCCCAGAATTTGAAATTAAGATTCAAATTTGACGAAGAATAAAGGGGAAAAGAGGCGGGAGAATTATAACAATGATCAAAGACGATGATGAATAAGAGACTCTCGATCGTAGAACAATTGAGACAGAACGAAAGATTGCGAATACGGCCGCAATAACAGCGCTTCCATCCACTATACATTCAAACAAAAATTCGTCAACATACCTCAATGTATGAACTTTCGAATGAAACCAACATGAATTCAATCGAGCCAATAGTTTTTGAGATAATAATTCCCAAAACCCACCTATTTTTCCGGCAATCTAAACAGATGTACCCCCTTAAGATAGGTCGGGGTGACTTGGGCAAACATTTCTTGAAAATTATTTGCAACCTATCTGACAGATGCCAACACTGCAATTCAAAAATGACCGTCTCCAACGACCACTTCAATATACACACACACACACACACACATATACATAAAATACAGACACACGTACACAAAATAAAATGAAATAAATGAAGAAAATGGAAATACCATATCACCACCCAGATCCTTCATGTCGCAGTAAAGAAAAAGATCCCCCGGCGGTTTCATCGAGTCACCGGTGTCAGCTCCACGCCCGTATCCAACGTCAAAACTCTCAACCGTCTCCAAGGTTGCCTCGTGCCGTGCAACACCCGGCGAATTCACATTAAATTATGTACAACCAACCCACTTTTGTCTATTATACGGTCTATCCCAAAGTTCGCCGTATCAATCCTCGCTGTACACCTATTTCACCAAATACACATGAAAAACCCTCCATAAACACACACACGCATAAATAAATGCATATATTTATATATCTACATATACATATATATGCAATCAAACACCGTGACATTAACGTCACGAGTGTTTATTTCCCCACGACCGCACCGCCAACACAAAACTTATCCTCGATCCTTGTTAAAAAAAACAAAAACAAAAACAATAAAACTACCACAAATCAAACAAACTCGCGTGTGCGTATATCCCAACCCCCACCCTCTACAGTGTCCCTAACGCCATTCGTAACTCGTATACGAAATCGCGCACCACCCACGCCCGCGCGTGCGCACTACGGAGAACACGGCAAACGTGAAAAAAACAAAAATAATATTTGAAAAAAAGATAAAGCAATGAAATGAAACTCGGCACGCGAAAACACATTCGCCACGCAGTGAGACCGACCTATCTATATCGTTATCTCTCCTTCTCTTTCTCGTCGTCCCTCTCCACATTCGTACAGACGCAGAGCAGCAGCACACGCAGAAATACCTGGGCACGACGTTAACAGCGCTGCCGACAAACCATTTCTCTCTTTTTCTATCTCTCTCTCTCTCTCTTTCGTTTCCTTTACGTTTTATTAATTGTTTTTCTCATGATTCTTCAAGCAAACAGCAACCTGGGGGGGGGGAGGGCAGTCTCGTCGGTTTTGCTATATTGCAACGAGCACCGTGCACCTCCGCCTCCGACTTGGGAGCACGCATGCGCGCGCGCGCGTACGCCCGCGACAATAATAATACGGAGACGGGTGGGGGAGACAGTGGGCGAGGAGGAGAGGAGGGGGAGGGGGGACACGTTCGGTGAGCGCGCACGGACGCGCACACGAGGTTCGCTGATATCGAATACGTCGATTCGATAAATATATATATATATATATATACGTACATACAATGTACCGCTATATATATATATATATATATATATATATATATATATATATATATGTATATGTTTTCAAGCAAAGCGAATAATGAAGAAGAGCGAGCAGAAACGACGATCCGCGAAACGGTAGATGGCCGCAGGGGGGGCGCTAACGTCGACTTCAGCCGGCACTGACTAGCACTTCATAACCTCGAACGAAAGATGTTCATACCGTGTTTTTCTTTTTTATTCCTCAACTAATGTTTTATCATTTTTTTGTGTGTTATAGTTTGTCGTTTCTTTGTTTTATTACGATTGTCATTGGCTATGGGAGAGCGGCGTACGAGACACACGCACACACACACGTGCGACACTCGTTTGTTCCAGAAACGAACCGCATGAGGGCACACTCCGGTTTTTTTTTCCTTTTTTGCTTTTTTTACGATGCCGGCCTATCGTATCTTCGGCGTTGGTTTACCGAGATGTGACGGCAACGTAAAAATAAATAAAAAAATTCATTCATCGGTTTCGCAAACGTGACAAATTGCCCAACGCAAAACAATTTTATCCCACCGGAATATGATCCTTCGATCTTAGCTGTCAAAATTTCGAGACTCGTCACATTCAGATATGTATTTATATATTTAACGTCTCGGTTGTTGGGGGTTGTTGACGATGCGTCGTTCCGTTTTTTCATTTTCTTCCGCTCCGCAAGCCCTTTGTTCTCACTCCTCATACCGGTTACTACGTTTCCCGTCTCTCCTTCATACTTGTCATTTATCTTCGTTGCGCCACGTTCTCTCTCACTCTCTCGCGTAGTCCTAACTAGTCGCTGAAGTTCGTAAAACCACTAAGATCGTGTGTCTCGCTCATTGTGCCTGTCTCTCTCGCTCTCGCTCGTTGTTTCTGTCTCTCGTTCTCTCTCGCTCGTTGTTTATATCTCTTTCTCCCTCGCTCGTTGTTTATATCTCTTTCTGTCTCGCTCGGTGTTTATATCTCTTTTTCTCGCTATCGTTGTTTCTAGCTCTTTCTCAAGCGCTCGTTGTTTATATCTCTTTCTCTCTCGCTCGTTGTTTATATCTCTTTCTCTCTCGCTCGTTGTTTATATCTCTTTCTCTCTCGCTCGTTGTTTCTAGCTCTTTCTGAAGCGCTCGTTGTTTATATCTATTTCTCTCTCGCTCATTATGCCTGTCTCTTTCGCTCTTGCTCGTTGTTTCTGTCTCTCGGTCTCTCTCGCTCGTTGTTTATATCTCTTTCTCTCTCGCTCGTCCTTTCTGTCTCTTTCACTCTCGTTCTCTCGTCCCTCCCCCCTCCAGCCCCTAGCCTTTCGCTCGATGTATCACACACGGCGTGCTACCTGCGTGTGTATCGCTGTCTCACTCTCTCTCACTCTCTCACTTTCTCTCTCCCTCTCTCGGTTACCCGCGAATCCTTTTAATCCACTGTTACCACGCTATTCACAAATCGTCGAACGACGTTTCGCGGTTCTCGAATTTTTCTTTCTCCCTCTCACTCTCTCACTCTTTCTCTCTCTATATATATATATATACCTCACACACGCACACTCTCAACGTTTTACGTCCGTTTTGGCATCGCGACGAGGCTTTACTGGCTTGCCGCGCTTGACTATTGCGACTTGTCTGGACACGCTTTGCTTGCTTACTCCCTCACTCACTCTCTCCCTCCCTCCCGGCCCCTCCTGCTCCGCGCTATCGCTCTTTTCCTCGCCGACTTTACGTACACAAATGTGTCCCCGGTCCGTTCAACGTCGCCTCTCCCCACCCGCCCACGACGAGAGTTCGTGAATTTTCGTTAACCGGCCCCTCTGCCTCGAACCACCTCGTACGAACGAAACAAAGAACGACGCTGCTCGATCCTAGCGACGCTTGGCGTTCGAACGCCGAGGCTTCGGTCTCGCCGCGCTCGCGCCGTTCTGCGCCACGAGCCAATAAGCGCGGATTCTCGGGAACAACCTCTCGGGCCTCCTCTCGTAGATCCGACAACGCGGTTTCTCGATGAAATTTTTCGACCGATTCTCGCGAAACGAAATTTTATCTCTTTTTAGTATTAAAGCCGACTGATCGAAATCATTCCCGGGAATGATTATATATATATTTTTTTTCAATCTATTATTTCGTAACGCTTTTGTCCGGCACCTAAAGAGTAAAGGTGTCGTCGAAGGTGCTTCTGTAAACGTGCTTCTGGTCAGAATTGTGACTGGTGCTTCAATCCTTAGTCCGTAACGCCTTTTTTTTCGACACCTTTACTCTGTAAATATGGGTCACTTGTGCGTGGAGGTTTGACCCTAATTCTGTGACCATGGATCACCACCCGTACCTTGCCCAAATGGTAGGCTCTTTACGTTGTTTTCTGTTTGTATGATTAGAATGATTAGATTGTTCAAACAAATAATTTCTTCAACAATGTAACGATTGATCCTTATACCAGGATGGTTAATAAAGATTAATTGATTTTCTTTGAACATTTTTGCGAACACTCTAGAGTATTTTTTAAGGATGTATCGCACATACAATCCCCGCTAAAAGTACGCCTATCTGAGAAATCTCGATTGTAACTGCTTTGTGAATTCTAGAGAAATTCATTATCATCAAATATCGTCAAATAGATGTTATTACATTTTGCATCATGTTTCATCTTGCATCCGAAAAACTTTAAAGTGGGCTAATTTTCTATACTTTTACGTGCATTTCTCGAGAACCAGACAGACGATCGATCTGAATTTTTTTGTGGACATTCATCAATCTTTATTCTACACAATGAAATTTTTTCAAATTTTTTTTTATTCTAGTTCTATGTGTTTATCGTCAATAATAGCATCAATGGCCTCATTTTTCCCATAAGAACACGTGTTAAATTTCATACAGCTATAACTTCCGAATGAGACAAACGATCGTTTTGAAAATTTCCAGGTTGTTTCGAAATTATAAAAGCTACTGACTGTACAAATTTCAGAATTTTCTTGATACTTTGACACATGTGTCATACATCTTCAAGGAGCCGGAAAACAATTGACCCAGGTTACAGAGAAAAGGTGTGAAAAATAACGTTACGGAGAATTGTTGACGACAAAAAGTGCATCAGCATCACAGTAACGGTCCTAGGCTTACTCAGGCCATCAGAAAACTGTCTCGACACCGGAGAACCGAGTAAGACTCGGCACGAGTAAGACTCGGACCGTCCCGCGTCACGCGTGTTGCGCGTCGGTGAGAGTTCTCTCCCCTCTCGCCCTTTCGCTCTTATTTTCTCGTTACGCACGAGTTGCCGTGCGTCTCGTTACTTCCATACAACTGTAATAAGCACGACGGTCTAATTCACATCGCAAACCAATCATTTGACAACTCTGTGTCCGATATGTATCTTGTTTTCACAAATCGAGTCGAGAATAAAAAAATGGCGGGAAAAAAGTAAACGAAAACAATTGTCGCGCGAATGTGGCTGGTGTTGATGAATCGGGCACATTGACATTTATTTATTAACGAATCAATTTCTACGCGTAATGGTAGCTGTACGATAATGAATCGGCACGTTTGGGACGGATCAAACGTACGCATACATTTTTCCAGCTAATCACACAGCTTTCTCTATAAAGAAACAAAATTCGCAAGAATCATGATGCGCAGGATCGATCTTTTAGATTTTTTCTGAAGGGGCCCAAGTGTTTCCGATTTTCTAAAATATTATGGTTCAAAAGAAATTATTGCAGTCTCGTTCACTGGTGAAAAAAAATATATATATGAGCGATCTTTTTGTAACTTTGAGAAATGGAAACCCTCATTGAGCGATGAACTCTGAATTTTTTTTAGATTTTTCCCTCTAGTTATTTTCGCTGTAATTGTATGGGTAATTCTGTCAACATTTTATTTATTCTTTTTCATCAAATTCTCAATTTGTATTGAAGAAAAAAAAATTAGTCTCGTCCATGTTTCCTATGTAAAATAAAGCTCAGCTTTTTGAAAAAAAAATAGGAAAATATGTTGCCTCCGACGCGTTTTTGAAAAGGCGAGAGTTCGAGCTTCAAATTGGTGTACACAGATGGCGAATCCAAAATTTAATTTATAGCTGGAAATCAACTTTTGAAAATTAAAACGCGTCTCCGTCAGTTGTGCGAACTCACACTACAGGTCGCATTTCCGATTGGATCAGCTCATGATTTATTATTTTCATTCGGCGTCTATGGTTGGGCTAGAACCCCATTGAAATTCATGATAATCTATCCAACAGTTGGATTATGTTTAAATAAATAACGATGATTCGCAAATACGATTATGCATTCATGGGATAAAACTTTAAGCGCTACATACTCCGTGTATTCACTCTTGTTCTCACAGGATTACATTCGATGATAACAAAATGTTCATGCATTTTTTATTTCAATTCTTTTTTTTTTAATTTTCGACTTTATAAATAAAGATAATCATAAAAAGATGTCTGGTTTGAATATAAATAAATTTCAACTGAAAATTACTCAAACTTTTAATTTTACGGTTAATCTATGTAACTCTAGGGAGCGTGACAAAAAATGCAAACTTCGGGAAATAACAGACACCCTGATATATAAATGATAATAATATCGATAAATTTGTCTCTATCCGGTCCACATTAATGAAAAAAAATAATAAATTACAATAATAAATCTTTCGATGCAAAGAAAGAAAAAAATTTTTTCAACTTTCTCCCCATCGTCCCGCTGCGTCTTATCTGCATATGTGTGTCAGTATCAACGTGCAAGACGTGCAAGATCGGTCGGACAGATGGGCCGCGAGTAGCCGTTCAACGATTACTCGGTCGTGCAAAATCGGTCAAACGCCGAAGTCGGTTTCGACGATCGCACCGATCGGGCTGACCGTGCGTCGAGAAAGATCATCGACGGGGATACAGCGCGGTGCGCAAGACCGGAACTCGTGGGCCCAAACGATTCTCCGGCGTTTGTCGACCAATCCGACTTGTCGCACGGATCGATTCGACAAAGGCGATAAGCCCGGATGATGATCGACGTTTACGGATTGTTGAGTCAACGAATTTGAGATTATTATTATTATTATTATTATTATTATTATTATTATTATTATTATTATTATTATTATTATTATTATTATTATTATTATTATTATTATTATTATTATTATTATTATTATTATTATTATTATTATTATTATTATTATTATTATTATTATTATTATTATTATTATTATTATTATAGTTGTTGTTGTTGTTGTTAACATTTTTCACAAATTACAGTAAAAATTATGCAGGACAGACCACAAAAATCCAAATTAATTGAAATGAAACATGAATTGAATGTGAAAGAAATACACAGAAGTTGCGAAGAAAATAAAATATTTGGGATTTATGATTATTTTGTAGACGTTCGTTCGGTGTCAAGCTTAATTATCTTTTGTATCAATTATAATTTAAATGAAAATTAATATCCAGAAACAGGATAATCATGAAACATTAAGTTCACGAAATACAAACTAAAGAAACGAAATTAATAAGCGTCCATTCAATAAACATAAAACTTAAAAATTATGAAATAAGATACGAAGATAAAAAATACAGAACAATCACACGCAAAATGCACAATATTAAAAAATAACATTTAGCCATTGAAATATAAGAAAAACATATGAGAAAGTAATATTTATGTGAAAGATGTGGAAAAAAGAGAAGTTATGAAGAGTCTCCGAAACAGAGAGGCCTAAATGTCAAAAAATAATGATCAAAAGATTGTCCAGTGAAATACCAAATAAATTATAATTATTATCGCCGACTCAAAAACTTGTCAATGCTGCTCGTTGCGATATCAGGTGCTGAGCTACTTTTCTCGCACACTGCCCTTCGCATGTACAATCAGCCGCGATTACACTCGTGCTATCAGCGAGAGCTCACAGGCTTCTAGGTCATTGTGGAGGAGAAAAAAAAGCGCCGGACAAAGATCCGCGAACTTGACTTTTCTAATGTCAATGCGAATATTATTGCTAATGTGAAACGCAGCTTGAAATGTCACTGCTTCAATCGTGTCACTACTGACTTGTCGAATAATTCTTCATCGTCATTCATATCTTATTTTTCTTTAATTTACGAATTTTTTTTCAAATTCTTTTGAATAAAGAAAAAGAAACGAAATTAAATTTCAAAATTTCGACTCGGTGTAATTCCCTTTAATTCGTTCTTTCGTGTTCGTAATTTTTTTTTTTTTTCATTTTTTTCTGAATCATCTTTATCTTCATCATTTATAACCTAATTGTGCACATGATATTTTATAGTTTACTCGTGAATTTGTTTAATGCAATGCAGGTAGTTTGAGTTTCACTTACGAGATAATTTATTCGTCGGTTTGAAAAAGTCGAAACGAACGACGTTAACGCGTTACGAAAGTTGTTTCTCGTTGCTAAACATAAATCAGGACACTCCGATCGCACACATACCTCAAAAATGTATTTTTTTAAATTCCTTTTTTTCTTTATCTTTTATTAGCGTTTACGATTAATTTTTCATTCAGTCTCATCTCACTCGCACATTTTTTACGTGATCGAATTGTATCAAAAGCATTGAAAAATTGTTATTCCTTTTTTTATCTCATTTAATTGACTTGCGAATTTTGTTATGTCATTGATAAACATTTTTAGAAAAACATTAGATTGACTAATTTGATTGATCGTCGAGAAAAATGATTCAATACCAAAAATTTTGTAAAAATTCTGAAATGCTGTAAAACTATTCTACTTTACGATACGATCATTATTCTATTTTTGAAAGAAAAAAAATATATATATATACCAGCTGATCCAGCAAACATCCTTCCGCCATATCAATTATTGCTAGTGAATACTTTGATCGTCAAATAAAAAATCTGTCATTCAACAACATAAATAATTTGATCCTGTTGGAAAAACTAACGACGGTTAAATTATTTGGCTATTGTTCATACGAAGAAACCTAAAATCGCGATTCAAGAATGTGGGGAGAGTGAACATTTTCATGTTATATGTATTTTTTTATGTCAGATCTAAACTGTTTTTTTTTTTTTTTTCAAATTTCGTCAAAAAAAAATTTTTTTTTTATTCCGTACAGAAACACCTCAATCACCTAGCGGTATGAGATATACTCTACAACCCATTCTCATACCTAACAAATATCCAAAAAAAATTTCATAAAAATCGGTGGAACCATTTCGGAGGAGTACGACCACAAACACCGTGACACAATATTTTTATATATTTTTTATTAACATTTTTATGTCATAAAAAAAACTGGTTTCCGGTTCAGAAGTTATTTCATGATGGAAAAGTACGGATAAACACGAATGACCCATGGATACGGTTCTAAGGTTAGTTCGATTGTGGATAAGACATTCTCATTATATCGGCAAAGATCGGATATTCGATGCGAACCGAAAGAGTCCGAGTTTCGGTTTCGAAGGTCGCTATCTCTCCACGGCCAACGGGCGACTGCCAGTCGGTCGACCCCTTGCCAAACGGCCAAATTCTGTCCCTGACACGATTTCGCACGGGGACAGGGAGGGGAGGGGGAGGGAGGAGGGGGCTATGGTCCTGGGATTCAGGTTGGACGTTTCGCGATCTTCGCGACTTTCGCCATTACGCAAACCCACAAATTTCCACGCTTCAACTTAACAATAATAATAATGAAAACAATAATAATAAACGTACGGTTAACCGTTAGATATTTTGCGATTATTCAACCGTCTCTTGCCTTGAAATTCGATTTCATTATACACAGGGTGAGATCACATAAAGTGTGACGGAGCAATAGCACTCAAACTATTGATCATGTCCAAAAATGTTTCGGACAAAAGTTTCAATGTTCGAGAAGGCCATCATACTGGACCACCCTATTTTTTTGTCGGTGGAAGGGCTGAAGCTACGTCAAGGTCAACTCCACTTTTTTTATATGGAATGATGTTTTTTTTTCTCGATTAAATTATTACCGATTTTAAGACGATTTCAGTGACCCACAACACAAGGTCATTCCAGAAAAAATGCTCGAAGTGATGATCCCTCGACTTGCAAGCACTTGTTTGATCACTGTTTTCATTTCGAAAATGTGTTGAAAAACTTTGAATTGGTATTTTAACGTCAAAATTGTGAAGAAAATATAGTCAATCTACTACTTTCGAAGTTTAACGGGGAAAAAAACCTATGAGAATCGATTGTCTTGATTTCGATCTTTTTGTTGACCTGTGCGATATGAAACATAATTGTACAAGAAAGAATTATAATAATATATAAATTACGATTGTAAAATAAAAAATTGCAATAATATAATTTAAATTTCCAAAACATGATCAACATCGATCCGGTTATAGTATTTCATGTTAATTGTTATTCAAGGTAAACCCCTTGATCGTTACGCCCAAAGTTTAAAAAAAAATGTCAAATAAAAAATCGTTGCTCGAAGCTTTATCTTATACGGACAAAATCCCGTCCACGAATGACCAGTTTGTCGGGATCTCCCTCGTGCGTAAATGCCGGCAGAGATTGCCATCATACGGATGCATGGCAAAGAGTTTCACGTGTTCAGCGAAGAATTCATCAGGGAGGTCAGTCACAACCGCCGGTTTATCGACGTTTTGCAGTTTCGACAAAAACCAAGCAAGGAAATTGACAAAATCAACAACTGAAAAATCAAAAGGAGAGACAGGCCGACGAAGAGGTTCGATATTCAAAATGAGCAGTGTTCAACACTACCAAAATTCAGAATCCGCAATATTTCGAACGTGAACAATTCCGAATGTCTACGAGTCGTACAATTTCCTACATTTTTCGACTTTCGAGCTTTTTCACGCTTAAATTATCCACGTGAGATACTTTTTGCTCATAGGAAATTTAATTGTCTGCAGACAATTAAATTAAAACATTGTTCGTATAAACTTTTGATCTATATAACATTATTTAGCCAGCACTGGGACGAGATGATGATAATGCATTGATTTTTTTTTATTGTTTCAGTCGTTTTCTTGAAACAATTCAAAGAGTTATACAAACTTGAAACTTGTATGGTATTATCAACGCTATGTGAAATACTAATATGTATTTCTATATTAGTATATCGAATAGTAAAACTAAACTTATAAATGCATTTTCGGAATTTTAACCCTTCGAAACTTTGGCGTTCTGAATTTAGGTTGTTCTGAACATTTATCGTTCCGGTATTTAACACGGTCGTTTATGGGAAAACAGGTTCTGCAGACGTTAATGGGTTGCAAAACGAATGAAACTGAATGTCAGTGAAATTCTGAAAATATTATATCACATCAAGATTTAGAATCAAGCGATTGATTACGTCAATCGTCATCAAACTAATCGACTACGTAGATGTCGATAATTTGATCAAAGTAATGAGGAATCCCGCCTTTTTGTGAATTGTTACAGTTGAAACAGTTGTAAGTACACAGGTGTACAGTCACTGACAAAACCTTAGTCAAAAACACGTCAATATCGTCGAGTTTGCCGTTCATTATTATTAAAAGTGGAAAATTAACATCACCGAGTGTTAATTCATTATTAGCTCAGCTATTGGTAAGGCTGAGTATGTACGACACGGTCTAGTTAATTGGTAGATCCACGATTCGCATATTTTGGACCAACTTTTTGCCAGACAGTCAAGTTGCTCTGCGCCCGAACCGAGCGAATTCGTTCGTGGGCGACCGGTTGGACAGAGGCGAGATAATAAACCCGGCGAATCGTAAGTCAGCAAGACGCGTGGGATTCTACGGCTCACCGCCGAAACAAGCGTCTACGATATATCCGAGGATAACTTTCGATCGAACTACAAATACTTCCTTCGTAATTCTCGAGGCTTGCACCATTGAATTCCGATTTAATTTCATCCTATTTTTTCCTTTTTTTTTTCTACGAAATATTTTAATCAGTCAATTGCAGTCACTGACGGCTCGAACCCTTCGTCTGTACACTAACCCTCTTGTAGGGATCAAGCGAAAATTTCAGGTTAAATATTTATCACAGTAACTATGAGGGAGGTTTGGCTACACTGCCTGAAAAAATTAGATATTAGTCATCCCTTGTACCCGAAGTGATGATTTATTTCCGGTCATTACCATTCTGAACGGTAAAACGTTGAAGTCGCGGTTGTTACATAATTTAGTTACCTAAAAGGGGCAGTTTCACAGACCACACCAGTTCTTCGGGACGCTGAGTAAAATTTTACTTTTGACTCTTTCGTTTCGGGAATCATCGTCTTTGTTATAATAATGTTCATTCTTGTTCTGAAACGATATATCTTAAACTAGAAACCAATTTTTCTTCTCTTTAATCTGAGTTTTCGGCTGAGATGTGATTTTTTAAATGGAACTCAATTTTTTTATAGCAATTTTGTTATATTCAAATAGCTATAGCAATTTTTTTAAAATAAATCACTAGAAAATTTATTAAACCATAAAATAGAAACGCTGAGAAGTATTCCAGAATTTTTTCAGATTTTTCGGATGGCTTTCTCATTTGAAAGAAGAAAAAAAAAAGGGCAGAACTTTTTGGGATCTGTGTACAGAAGGTGTTCCCTAAAATACACTGTACAGCCAGGGGGTTAATACAGGGTGTGCTTTAGAACAGTGAATATGGATTTTCAATGCCCTCAACCTCTAGAATGATTCAATGTATATTTTTTTTTATCTGGATCAAATTACACACAAAAACTCTACTGACGTTTCAATCTCCAACGAATCAATCATGACAGTTCTTGGGAACTGTGAATCTGCGACTTCTTGTTCTTTTTATACGTAAAATAATTATCACGATTATTTCCGAGTCAGCAAACACAATCCTAAAGTCAATTCCGTTATTGCGGCAAGTCTAATTTAGGTGCTCACTAAATCATGTATCAAGAAAAAGAAACTGTCAGCAGTTGAAATTGTATAGCAAATGTATTACTTCGAGCAGTTGCTCCATTATTATTACTACCATTATTACCATCAACAATAGCTTGGCCATGATCCTCAACAGTAATGAAGAAAAAATAAAGAACATAAAACAAAAATAGAAAACAAATTGTCGATGGATTATAGACGTTCCTTTCATTCGATTGTTAATAAGAAGTCATAGACTCGTATTTTTCTCTCTCTCAGATAAATACATGGGGAAGGGTGACGTACGTGTATCCTCCCACTCGATGCAGTCGTGTACGGGTTGATAAAGAAGAAAGTCAGGGCGAGAGAAGGAGAAGGGGGGCAAGGGGTGCCTCGTCTCGAGAACGTTGTATCAGAGGCGACAGTGCAGCCGGAGGCGTGCAATACGAGATTCAAGCGAATATAGAGAAGTATATTATTTCCGGAAGGGAAGCTACGGAAACGAAGAACTGACCGCAAATCCGGATTGCATGGTTTTACAGTGCCGTTTCTTCGAGGTTTCGTTACGCGATAAAAAAAGCGATCGACCAGTTACCAAGCAACGTTAGTAGAAAGAAACGTTGAAACATTTTTTTTGTTTTTGTTTTTTAGTTATTTCACTTTTGTTAGTCATAATAATTTTTATTCTCGATCATTTTTTGTTCTTTTTCGTTTTTTCCTTTTTTTTTTTTTAGTGTTCTCTATCATTTTTTGTTCTTTTTCCTTTCTTTTCTTTTTTTTTCAGCAATACGACGTAATTTCGGTTTGCCCCGTAATGTTAAATAATTGTTAAAAACCAGAAAAATGAAAATATCAAATTCGAATGATCCGATGATGAATTTCACACGACTTACCTGTCCATTTCTGAATTGTTGCTGCTGCTGTTGTTGCTGCTGCTGCTGTTGTTGTTGCTGTTGCTGTTGTTGCTGCTGTTGTTGTTGCTGCTGTTGCTGCTGCTGCTGCTGTTGTTGATGATGAAAAAGTGCGACTTGTTGCTGCGCCGTCATTTGATTGTTCAGATAAACTAGATGTTCGGTTCCGGGGCCTCCGCTCTGCAAGATTATCGACGGATGAAGAATCGTTAATTTGTTGTTTCATTTGCGACAGCTTGGAACGTGTCGAATGAGCGAATTGACAAATTTTTACAATCATAGGAACGATCGATGCAAAAATGATGAGTATTAATATTCGATGAAGATTGAATACGTATTGGACGTAAAAGAACCATGCGGTTTGTCGAAGCGAACAGTTTTGGATTTTCAATGACTTTATTTGTAACCCTATCAGTGTATAGCGGTGTTGATCGACCCAGGCCAAACGTTCGTTTGTTTATTGTTGGTTTTTAATGAATGAATTCCGGAAGCTTCATATTTAAAAATTTCATCGTAAAGTAGAAACCACTGAGTAGAAGTAGAAAGTAGAAACCACGCAGACATGAATTTTCTTAGATTTTTAGGATGACATTTTCTATTTTTTTAAGCCTTGGTTCGACAGCGATACACCGATCAGGTTAGTTCGATCAGATATTTTCAAATTGCGAGCAACGGCGAATGGATTTTCGATCGATCAAGATTAGAGCGAAAACGAATTCACAAAAATCCAAAATCACAACAACAAAAAAAGTAGGGCTGCTATTGTATCTATGTTTACCTTGAGTTGCATGGGATGTATCTCGTAGGGTAAGTGAACGTTGTTCATAGCTTGAAGTCCCAGTTGCTGGGGCTGACTCTGCTGCGGCACGCCGATCTTGTTCATCGGATACTTCCACTTCTCGTGATTCTGTAGAGCCGGCGTGAGATAGCCGTTGGTAGCGTCGCCGCCCGATCCGCCGGAAGCGCCTGCCATGCCGACGTTGTCGATGATGGCGTCGTCGGCTAGCGCCCAAGCGCGAGGCGCCTGTTTGGTCTGAAACGCCGACGCTTGAGCGTTGAATTCGGGTTCGGTGGGTCGTTGAAAAACATAACCGACCATGGCGTCGTCCTGAGTTCGGTTTATACCCATCTGATGAGTCTGTCCGGGTTGTATTCGAATACCGTCGCCACCGGCCATAACCTGAGCGCACTGTTCGGAATCCTGCGACAGACACGAACAAAAAAAAAAAAAAATTATAAATAAAATACAACAAACATACCAAACCCCAAATAAAAGAAAACTCAATCGCCCGATCAAACTTTCATAACCTCGAATGTGAAACAAAAATCAATCGCGCGACACTTGGCCGTCTCAAACACGCGAAAACGAAATTTTCACGGACAAAGGCAGAGAGGACGCAACCGAAAAACGTACATAACCTCTCGGAACTTGCACCATCACGATTACCATCGTTGTGTCCCAACAATGGAATAACGAAATACAATTCCAAAAAAACTCCGATTATCGAAAAAATGAATAATAAAAAACCGAGACGCTACATTATCGCGTTCCTAACCTCACAATAGCGTCATCGACCGACGAAAAGTACGTTGAAATCACGCGTATATTACAATCCAACCGTGCGGTTTCAGACGTATAAGCGCGAGTTTGGCGAATCCATTGGACGTATACGCGCCAGAGAAAGAAACGAAGTGAGAAGGAGAGAAGAAAAAAAAAGTAGCTTGGGTACCGCACCGAGTTTACGTATATATTGCCGTACACATGCACAAACGATATACGTTTCTATATCATACATACATATAAATATATATATATACGTGTATTGAAACAAAACAACAACAAAACAAAAACAGAAAAACAAAAAAACAACGTACGGTAGGTATGTGACCGTTGGCAGAGGGATAGTGCAACTGCATAGGGGGTGCCGACTCGCCACCGCCGCCACCGCCGCCGCCGCCGCTTCCCGCACCAAGCCACTTCATCGTCCTGTCAAACACCACTTATTTTTTTTTTTTTATCACCAATTATATGTTCGCGCGTATTATTGTTATTAAGATATCTCGGTTTTACTCCAACTAAACCTCCGTCAGGAGGGGGGTGGGAGGGTGGGGGGATCGCCCTTCTTCGCGACTCTGACCCGCGCGGGGGGAGCGTTAACGAACGACAACGTAGTCCCGGTCGTGAAACAAAAAAAAAAAAGAAAACAACGAAAAAAAAAAAACCGAAGCCGAAGACGCGAAACGCGAGTTATGTCCCGGTGCGCGTGACGGAGAGACGAACGAGAGATTGAGACGGTTAATAAAAAAAAAGAGAGAGGTTACCGAATGAGACGAGTCGAAACCCTCGTTGAAGGTTAATATCTCGAGAGACTACCGGCGTCCGGATTGTCGGAGAGCTCGGTTTTCTTTCCCTCTCTCTCTCTCTCTCTCTCTCTCACTCTCGCACACACACACACGCGCACTAACGCGAGGGCGCGCGCGCACTCACTCACTCACTCACACACACGCACGCACGCACACAACCAATCGTTCAAGTCCAATACATATTAAGCGCGTTATACGTGCTCCCAACGTTTTTCGGCACGGCACGGCACTCTCACTCACTCACACACACACACACACACGCGCGAACACGAAAAACTCGGCAGCACTGTGTCCCTCTACACACACGCGCGCGTTCGTTTTTTTTGTTCCTCTTCCTTTTTTTTTGTTCTTTTTGTAAAATCCTCAAGCCAGTGTCGTTATCCGTTTGATTCAACCGTTTGGCCAATGTGTCAAACGTGGGTTTTTTTTTATCTTTTCGTTTTGTTGTTGTGTGTGTTTTTTTTATTTCGACCGTATCGTCGAACGAAAAAACAAAATAATGTTTTGCGTAAACGTTAGAGAGAGAGAGCAAATAGCCGACCGACGAACGGAGCAATGGCAGCTAGTCCGGCGCGCCGCTGCCGCCGCTACTGCCGGAATTTTTGACAACACGCAGATACACACACACCCACACAACACACACACACACGCACGTAACAACACACGCGTTACACGGGGCGTGCGCGTGCGCGTCGAAGCCTTGCGACGCACCAACACAGACTCGGTCGGACGGACACACACGCGGTCTCGGGCGCCGAGAGGACTCGGTTACGCGGTTCTGCGCGCTCCGGATCTTTCTCTCTGTCTTCTCTCTCTCTCTCTCTCTCTCTCTCTTTCTATTTTATATTATTTTTTTGTTTTTTTTTCGCACGGACAAAGGGACACGGACTCTAACGTTTGTCTCTCTTTGCCGTCACTGCAGCGCCACCCGGTATATTGGGTACGAAACCGGTCGTCGTGTCCGTCGAGCTTTATGCCAAAGAACTCACACGTTCCCTCGATCCGTCCTTTTCTTTCTTTCTCTCTCTCTTCTTTTTTTACAAATATCACCACCGACGCGACCCTTTCGACGATTATTCACACAAAATGGTTTATCGCGCGTAGGCGTCTTTTGCAAAAACCAAAAAAAAAAAAAGGAAAAGAAAAGGAAAATGTCCTCTCGTGATGTTTCGACGAATTCGCGAAGCTGGGTCTCGTCCGAAAAATCGTGGAGAGGGGGCGGCGGAGGGGGTGAGGGGGGAAAGAGCGATTCGTGACAATTTGACGGAGCCCCAGTGAGAGTGAGACAAGAGTCGCGTCCGTGACGCGGGTCACCGGATTATTAATAATTATAAAAAACTGTATCGCGGCGCTAGTCTCGAGATTGAAATCATTCGGAACAAAGACTCGGTTGGTAATGACGATCGGCAAATTTCCTCGTTACCGTCTTCACGGCCGAGCCGCCGCTCGGGCTCTATCGGCAAACGTTCGTACTCGTGTGGCACGGTGACGAAACTCACGAACTACGCAAATAAAAAAAGAAAAAAAAAACAAAGCGAATCCGACACGCTCGTCGAATTCGCGATCTTTGAGAGACAAAAAAAACAATAAATTTGACGATAGTTCGTCAAATAATAGAAAAAAAGCTATCTGATGGTCAATCTCGTGTTTGTCGTGCCTTGGGAGGGGAGGGGGGGGGGCTTTGTGACGGATGTTGTGAGTGGCACCACTTCGGGTGGTAGTAGCGCGAACCAAACGCGGATCCGCAACGTAATGCAACCTCGATGTCACCCCGCGGACAACTTTGACGCACCAACCGTCTTTTGTTTGTTTGTGTTTTCTTTTATCTCGTTTTATTTCGAATTTTTTTATCAAAAATTTTCTCATGCGCGTTTGAATCGTGATTTTTTTCGCTTCTTCTTGTTGTTGTTTTGTTATAAATTTTTTTTTTGTTTTTTTTTTTCGTTGTCAAAAACTATACATTATTACACATATGATTACATTATTATTCGTTAAAATACACTATTCACATTTATGTACAACGTGACAGGGACTCGCGACGCGCCTCCACCGGCATTCGCGTTATTCGCGTGCTTGGATGCACCGCGATTACCGTGCCAGAGTTCGCACTCTCTGCAGTCTCGGCTAGAAACGACCGCTGCCAACTGTCGACATGTTTTCTTTTATTATTATTTGGGATCTTTTTTTGTTTTTTTTTTTTGTTCTTTCTCGTCTCGTTTTCTCTCTCGGTCTCTCCGGCGGCTGTGGTATGTCGATCCTTGTCGCGCATGGAACCGCGCGTGCACATACGTTCGCTCGATCGACCAATCCGCGGTCGTCTAGCCGCGTCTCTCGCTCGAGGGCCAATCCTCGGGCGATCTGCGGAATTTTCGCGACCGGTGTTCGGGGGCTCGCGAGCCATTGGCGCGTGCGCTCGCGCTCGGTGGCGCGAACTTTTGAATGGCCCGGCGCTCCGGACTAAATAATGAGCTTCGGTTAAGACTGTGGCCGGTATTTCCTCTTCTATATTTATATTGATATTCAGTATCTCTGTAAATATCTTATCCATATTTATGTTTTATTCCATTGCTTTGTTTTATTTTATATCCTTAAGTTCAGGATTGATCTGTGTTTGTTACATAGATCAATCCTGAACTTAAACTTTTGCGAGGTAATCTTAGGGGACAATCAATCAAGGAATCAATTTTGGCAAACAAAAAAGGCTTCAAATCACCTTAATGTTTCGAATGAACTAGAGTGACCACTTGATATTTAATTATTGTCTAGATGATCGTCATTGAAATCTTCTATCAACGATTTTTGTTGTTGTCGTCTGATATTCCATTCCGGCGCAGAATAAAAGAAGGTCATCGAACGATTGATCAAACATTGAATGATTGATCAAAGTACGCCAAAAGATGATTGAAGATGAAACAACAACACAAAAACATTTCGTTCAAAGTATCTACAGTGAAGCTCTTCATGCACTTGTAAAAAAACTTCGAACCCCTCAGGCTCAGTAAAAATGTCTCATCAGCTCTTTTCACGTGTCCTGAGTCGAAAATTAAAAAAGAATTTTAAAAAACTCGTAGATAATGTGAATTAAAAAATGTACATCAAACGAAAAATCGAATAAAATTAATCATCGGAATGATTGAATGATTTTCACACCAACCTCAATCCAGTCGATCGAAACAACCTGTTGGACTCGTAGCAACAATACAAACGTCCCGGATCTGCGTGGAAAAAAAATTGCTCCTTCTCAAACGACTCGCAGTTGAAACGAAAGAAAAAATCAAAGGAATATGATGAGGATCGTGAAGGTGATTTGCATTGTGGAAGATTAAATACGAGCCGGCATTTCCGTTTTCACGTTACACAAGGTTATATATATATTTTTTATATAACTTCATTCCACGTCCTCTGGATTTTTTGTCCTGTGTCGTTGTGCCGTTTCCCGTCTCGCGTCGGTTACACGGAAAACCCAGAGATGATCCGGCAGAGATCATTCTCGTTGGTGTCTGTCGTCGAGTTACAAACTCCGAGATGCACACCATCGTACAGACAAGTGTCATCCCTTTCCCCCCCCCCCCTCTCGTTCTCATCGCTTTCATATGCTTATATACACGCGTCGATTCGCAACAGTCTATCAAAATGAAAACGGTCCAATATACGTTTTCATTATTATTATTATTATCTATTTATTTATTCTTATTTATCTTTCACCGGCCAATGATTCATTTATTTCATTTCATTTTTATCATCTCATTCAGCCTTTATCGCATTCACTAGTGGTCTCGTGGTTTATTTATTATCGGCTAATAAGCCCATGCGCCGCGCTTTTCATCACTGTGAAACGTGATTTTTTTTAAAAAAACAAAACAAAAAATCGTATCAAAGTTATTAGAACAGGACGATTTTTTTTTCGACAGACTGCTGGAAATTTACGGTTTGTTTTTTGTTTCTCTTTCGTGTTTTCGTTTTTCATTCTCTCTTCTCTCTTTTATTTCTTTTTCTTATCGGCCGAGAGACAGGTTTATGTATATATGTATCTCGGTGCGATTGTTTCGTCCGTTTCGCCACCTCCCCTCCCCCCCCAGTTACAAAATTGCGATCGTAACTATCGAGTTTTAAAAATATTACAATATCTCAATGTTCGGGAGTCGAGGGGTCGATCTTCGTGTTCGAAAAATTAAAAAAAAAAAAAAATACGAAGAAAAAAAAAATACATTTTTTAGAAAAATTGTAAAACTCCCTCGTTCCCCTTCCCCCTTATCATGTTCTCTCTCGTTTTTCGCTCACTCTCGCTTCGCTGATTAATAGAAACTCAGACGCACCTGTTGACCGTGGTAAATAAAATTTGGAAAAAGAATTAAAAAGAACAATGTAGAACGCAATTGACACGGCACGTTATTATTTTGTTTCTCTCTTCGTTCGCGCGGTACGTTGTTGTTGTAACAATCGGCCGGCGAAGGGATGGACGACTCGAATGGACGACCGGTGGTGCCCATAATGGATTACTTCGCGAATCCGTCGGAGAACCGAGTGGTCCACGCGGTCGCTCGGATGTCGTACATTTTTTTTTGTTTTTCGATTTTTGTTTTTCGCCCTTCACCTGTTAACACATTCTTTGTACAAGACGACTCACCGAAGGGTCGTCATCCCTCTGCATTGCGCTCGATTATATGTGCAAACATATATATATATATATATATATATATATATATATATATACGATATATATATATATATATATATATATATATATATATATATATATATATATATATCTTTACATAAACTATTTTGCCGTTTAATATTTTTTTCGTTTGTTTGTGTTTTGTGTTTTTTCTTTCTTCTAAATTCGATAATAATATTAATAATATTAATGATAATTAAAAAATAATTAATCAATATATCAATATATATATATATATATATATGTATATATCCTATGAATAACCGCAATGTGGAGTCAGCAGGGTCTGTCTCTTTTGTCCGTTCGGGTATGCCTTTATATAAGTTCACTTCGTCCCTCTTCATCTCATACTCGTTTGCTTACACGTATATTCTGTTTTTCCTCCCTTCCCCTTCTTCTTCCTCTTCTCTCAATTATCCTTCTTCTTTTTGTCTTTTTTTTTGTTCATTTTTTCAATTTTTTCGTTTTGTTTCGTTTACGTATGTAAATTATTTACAAGTGCAGAGGTTGTTTTTTTTTTTAAATGTAAGTGTGTATGTTTATGTATGTGTCTTTGTGTGTGTGTGTGTGTGTGTGTGTGTTTGTGTGTATGTGTGATCGTAATGGTGTAGGCACTATGGCTTTGGACGTACACTAAGTTGTACGTTAGGGTACATCCTTAAAGGGCTCGCGAAGAAAACGTAAGGCAAAGCCGAATTCCATCGAGGCTTCCATGTTTATTTATTTATTTATTTATTTATTTTTTTTTGTCAAGCCAGTCGAATAGCAAATTGGACTCTCAGCCTCGCGACTCTCTTCCCGAGCCCCTTAATCAGGTCCAGATTAGTACTCGATCCTGAAAGTATATCTTAGACAATTGTTTTTGAATAATATTAAATATGCGTTTACACGAGACGATAGCCTAGGGTTTCTTCTTGTATCATTATTATTTTTTCGTTTTGTTTTTTTTTTGTTTCTCTTTTTTTATTTTCTTTCGCGTTATTGCGATTCTCCAATCTTGCGATTACGTTTTTTTTTTTTTTTTCACGCACGAGGTTTGAGTTCGTCTTCGTCGAACGATTTTGACTTCAAAATTTTATTTTTCGCATTGTCATTCGGATTATTATTATTTTTTTTGGTTGTCTGTTTCGACGAAGAGCACGTTTTATTGTAGTTCCGGATTCTGTTTCTTTTTTGTTTCAATTTTATTTCATTTAATTTTTTTTCATTTATAGTCTTCGTTTTTTTTTTAGGAGCTTGGGACACGCGGAAATACCGTTAACGAAGATAAACGCGAAACACCCTCGCGAATCAAATTTAAGAAAGAAACAAAAAAAACAAGAACCGCAAGTACAATCGTTTCTGTGCAACGCAACACACAATTGACTATGGCGTTTTTTTTTTTTTACGAATGAAGATGTACAAAAAGTTTGTCGTTTTCCATTCTATTCTCAGGTTCATCGACGTTGACCCGATGGAAGAAAAGAAAAAAATATATATATATATATATTGAAATATATATATATATATATATATTTCGTACCGCAACTTCGCAACGGTATTTCGAAAAAAAAGAAATCTTTCTCATTCACATTCGCAGAAATTAATAATTTAGCATTCCCACAGATACGGCAATTGTACCGACGCAATTTTCGTTCCTCACTATTATTATTTTTTTTTCTTCGAGTTGAATTTTTCAACACGCGGAAAGGAAAAAAAATGTACATAATAATAATTCAACGACGGATTAATTCGGTTGTATCACGTTTGATCGTCTCGATCGAACGCTATTCTCATTTACCGACTGACTATAATTTCTGTTCCTTTCTTCTCTTTTAATTTTTCCACTCTCTTATCTCGGTTCAACTTTTTTTTCCCTTTACTCCGTCGCGATTCGATTTTTTTCCTTCAATAAACTAAACTAACGAATAAACAAGATTGCACGTAAATTCGCATTCGCGTTAATTCGCGATTTCGAATCGAAGAGAAAATAAATCCACGGGGGGATTACGTCCGCTACGACATTATTCGTGATTATTATCATTATTATTTATTTGTTGTTATTGTTACTGTTGTTGCTGTTGTTTTTTTTTTTTTGCGGATAGCATTTTTCCAAGGCGTAAATCGGCGTGTCGCTCGAGGGTCGCGATCGCGCCAATCGTTTGATATGTTTTTTTTTTTGTTGTTATTTTATCTTTTTTTTTTTCTGAACCTCGCGCATCAACCATTTTCGTTGCTTTATTTTCATTCTATTTCATTTTTATTATTATTATTTATTTTTTAAATAATTGTTGTTTTTTGTTTTCTGTTTTTTTTTTTTAAGTTCAAGGTGTTTGCATTGTTTGTTTTGTCGGGCCGAGAAGACGAGGAATCCCGTGAAACGTGGCGGAAATACGAAATCGAAAAACTTTCTCGATCGACGATTTTTTTCAATTTCAAACGCGATTTTTGATGATTCGCGTTATTTTTGTTTTTTTTTTTTTAATTCTCGAGAGACGGATGTGAATTATCATCGAATGAAAAGATGAAAAAGAAAATCGTCAATCTTTTGGCACCCGCGTTGAACAACGCGCAATTCGAGCCGTACCAGATTCATGCGTGAGTACGGGGTTGCGTCTCGATTTAAAAAAAAAAAATGAAAAAAGAAAAAAAATCGCGCGTCGCTTTTTTTCACCCACAACCGTTCGCCAATAGCGTGTCGTGGCTCACGTCCCGGCGATCACCCCCACCCCTTCCCTCTCCCCCGGGGAAACGAACTCGTGGTTAACGATGGATTAAAAAAAAAAAAAAAAAAACACGAAAGAAATTAATCAAATTATTACAATAATAATAATAACAATAATTAATGATAATCATTATCGTCATGCTTGCACTATGAGAGCCGTGGCATAATCCTTAGAACGTGAAGTCGAAGAGATCCGACAGACCCTCGTCGGTTCCCAGGGTGAATGAGTAATCGCTCTCGGAAAGCGGCGGTTCCAACGACAGCAGAGGTTCGCCAAAGTCCAGAATTCCCATGTCTGAAACACGCGGAAATCTAAATTATTTCTGTCTGTTTATTGCAACAGTCATTTCATCGAGAAACAAAATTAATAACGACGAAAAAAAAAAAATTACCATTTACATTGAAAAGTTTTGTAGAATTAATCATTCGTGAAATATTAATTTTGTCTCGTTTTTACAATGCTTTTCCATTTCATGCATTGGATTTTTGATTAAAGAAAAATTGCGATCTAGAATATTGGTTTACAATCCCCTAACTTAATCTAACTCTTGGAATACAGAAATAAAATAATAACAAAATCAATGAAAAACGTTGGAGTCACTGGAATGTTTATAAAAGTGTTGTGAGTCTCGTTGTCCGACGTCGAAGTCGAAATCGCAGCGTAAGGCCGTCACCCAACTAGAACTCAGCCTGTGATGTGAAATTACAAAAGTTACACAAGTCACAGTCGGAGCTCCATCAGGTAACGTCCGACAATTCCAAATCCAGGTTGTTCACCAAACAACAACCGCTGATTACCACGACATGTCACACAATTTACGAAAGCCCTCGTTTCATTTTCAGGGTTCTGTACGTCCAACGAAAAAAAATGAAGAACCAGTAAATCATATTATAGCGGTCAAAAGCCGGAATCCCCCCTCGGTTTAACCCTTAGTTGGCACACTGGGGTCAAAAAGCCCCCAACCAAAATCAACCCTAATTCGAGATCATTATTTTTCATTTCTCACCAAAAAATTATTTTTTTTTAACCGTCACGATAAGGCTATTTATTTCTAAATGTACAGTATTTCGTGAGTATTCAGTTAAATTTTTGGATCAGACTAATGAAAAATGGGGAGATTTGGGTTTTTTTTTATTTTTTGAAAATCGTAAATTTTTCATTTTTTTCACGTGCAACATTTTTTTTTCCAAAGTGAATATTGAATATCAACGAAACAACCTATATCACCTGTTGATGAAAGTATCAAACAACACACGAGAATTTTTCCAAGTCAAAAAAATTAGAAATTGGTTACTCGCAGCAAGTCTTTTTGCACCGCGGGGTCATAAAGACCCCTGTACGCCAGCTATGTTATGCGTCGACGATTGAACCGACTAAGGATTAAACTAAAAAATGTACCTTTCAAATAAAAAATAATTCCATACTAAATATTAAATTTTTTACGTTTAAATTTCGGTCACGGTTCAAATTTTGCCCTGGTTCGAATCCGACCCCATCTTCCTTTCCAAAAATCAAATTAATATTTTATTATCATTTACCTGACGTAGAATTTTGATCCTCCGTCTGGAGTTGAAATCTGCCACCGCCCATCGGACCGTAATCGTCGGATTCGCAAAGCAGAGCGTCCCTCATGCCCGTCAACGTCGACGTCAGGGACATGTCGTTGCTCCGTTCGATCTTCACGTGTGGATTGTGATTATCGGTTTTCATTGGTACGGAATTATTTGGCAGTGGTTCCACTCGGCAATTGGCAACATTGTCGTTGACGAACAATTCCGGTGGCAAACATCCCAAAACCGTTTTTTCCATTACGGGCGACGGTTGTGTTTGTTTGTATTGTTGTTGTTGGTGGTATTGTTGTTGTTGTTGCTGTTGTTGTTGTTGTTGTTGCTGTAGTTGCTGTTGTTGTTGTTCTGGTTGTTGTTGTTGTTGCCGGGTCGACGATGTGTTTTGTACTGTCGACGTGGCTGGACTATTGTGTGAACTTCTGACTCCAGGATCGTCCGGACAAAGAAAAACTTCGATCTCACCGTGTGACGATCTCATGTGTATTTGTAACTGCGAAATTCAATATCCACGATTAGTTCAAATTCCAGACGATGAAAATTTGTAACGTTCGTAGACAAATTAAGGTGATCTGTCTTCTCTGTTTTGGGAATTAAATTTAGAAGAACGGTTCAATGTACGGTGTTAGTATTTCACAGTTCAATTAATACGTGTTTGAAGCAGCATCTCAAATTTTTTCAACGCCTTTTATTCGAAATTCTACAAGATATTTGATGTTGCGCAGGTCATGTCGCGAAAATTCTTCATCGACGAGCGTTGACATTGCGACCGTCCGGGTCATCGGAAACAAACTTTTCTTTTTTATTCCATTCTTTACGAATGTCGTTATCGTTCGACCCTCCATTTTTTTTTTCATTGCTTCATAATTACTATTTTTTCGGATCACGAGAAGTGAACATTTTATTGTGAAAATCAGACTACTTGTCTTTGAAGCGCCGCACATTTTGTAAATTATTCCTACAATTTTTTATTGGAGGGCCGAACGATAACCACATTCGTGAAGAATAGAATTTAAAAAAAAAAAGTTTGTTTCCGATGACCAGGACGGCCGCAATGTCAACGCCCGTCGAAAAAGAATTTTCGTGGCACGACCTGCGCAACATCAAATATCTTGTACAATTTTGAATGAAATGCTTTGAAAAAATTTGAGATGTTGCTTCAAACATGTATTGATGTAACTGTGGAATACTAACACTGTACATTTAACCGTTTTGCTGAGTTAATTTAAAAAAAAATCATCTCGTAAATGGGTATACACATTAGAAGATTCCCCCTTTTTTTTATTCTCACCTTCGGTTGGCCGAAATTGTTGATGGGTTTTGGAACGTGAAGCGTGGCTTCTGGCGGTGCTTTTACCGCCATTATCGCCTGATCCCGATAAGCCGCGACCGAACGCAAATCGTGATACGTCACGTAAGCGTAATGCCTGTCCTTGCACAATTCCCTCAGATTTTTTTCGGCTCCGTGAATGAGCCGATCCAAGGTGTTTTCCTTGGCTTCGAGATCCGCGACTTCTCGTCGTAGATCGAGAATGTCGTTTCTCTCACCGGGCAATTGGCCACCTCTGAAGAAAAACGAAAAAATTTCATTATTATTATTATTTTTTTTTTTTTTTTTTTAAGATTTGGAAATTACCGCCGCTATTTATATCGCTCCATTCTTTCCTACATTCAACTCGGCATTGGAGTCAGAGAGAATCCTTACATCAACGATATTATTGGATGGCACATATTTTTTTGTTTTATTTATTTTGGAAATTATTTTGATGTGTTGATCATAATTTTTTGACTTTTCGCGAGGAAGTGAGGGAGCTTGGATACATCCAGTTGTTGAGCAATTCTAATGACAATTCAAATTCTTCAAGAAGAAAATATTTTTTTATTCGATGAATAGGAGAAAATAATTTTCTATTTGAAGAATTCGAAAAGTCATTACGGTGCTCACCAACTGCGTGAATCCAAGCTTTCTCGAAAAGTTTGCCTCAAACGCCTGGGGTCTTATTCCTCGCGGAACGTCATATTTGTTCCAGCGATTCATTAAGACATAACGGAGAAAGTAAAATCAACGATTTTCTTTTTTTTTTTAATATGAAAACTAAATCGTGAAAAAAAATTCGTCACAGTCCGGGTCCGAACCGGGGATTTGGTTAATTAAATAATTCGTTGATCGATGGTCGGTTCAATGACTGTGCTCGGAGAATTTTAAATTCTAGGGCAAAGTTGACGATACAATTTCTTTATTCTATTTCATTTTGAAACAACAAATGAATCAATAATTCTCTTCACAATTTTCTTTAACCCACATTTTTTTTATATTATTATTTATTTTTATTTATTTTTTTATCTTTTTTAGTATTATTATTATTATATTGCAGTTTAGGAATAAAATGGAATTTAGAATTACGTATTTTTTGAAAAATATCGTAATTATTAATAGCACAAAGATAATTGCAAAATATTTTACTTGAAAATAAAATTAATTGAACGTCGATGGACCACATTGCAATTGCACTTTGTCTCAAATCGTAGCTTTCTAATTATCGTCAAAAAATGTATCTTGAAATTTTTTTTAGCTTTTTATGTATTTAAAAAAAATGTATTTAAAATAAAATTTTGCTATTTTAGCTTCAAAAAAATAATTTTATAAACAATTAACCGTTTTTCTCTCCCATTCTCTTTCCGTCGATCCGACAAAATTATCGTTTCGAAACCCGTAAAAAAAATTTTTTAAAAACCACCATTACTCACTTCCACTGTATGTTGTTCTTGCTCTTCTTCTCCAATATCCCAATGCCCTCGAGAACATTCGTTATATCGTATATCCGTCGTTTTTGAACCTCGAGCTTTTCCGAAGCCACGTTCAAATCCACGACCCCGTCGTTGCTGCTCTCAACGAGATTTATAAATTTTTTCGTTAACAAACTAAGCGACGTGTCGTATCGCGTTCTCTCCACGGTTTTGCTTTTGGTCGGTGTGTGACCTGACAACGAGCTCGAACCCGATCTTCGACGTTTGCCACGTGGCGCTTTGAAGGTCGTTTGACTGGTTCCCGTTGTCGCTACTTCCAGATTCAATCTTCGCTTGACTGCCTGGACCGATACCTGCTGCAAAATTCCAAAACGAACGAAGAAAAGAAAAATTAAAAAAAAAATGTAAAATTTTTACAATTTTGTTAAAACAATTGAATGAATTTTTAAAAAATTATTCAAGCCGAATACAAGTTTTTTCACTCGAGTTTACCTCTGCCCTGGGTAGCGGCGGTTGCGTGGGCCTCCTCGTCACCTGGTAACAAGGAGTCTGACCGTACTGATGATCCTGCAAATGTGGACTCGGTGTTTCCTCGGCAATTTTTTGCGCCTGAAGCTCGTCCAGCGATCCATCCTCGATAAACTCTGTTTTAACTAATGTAAGATGCAATTGACAAATCGATTAATCAATCGAAAAAGCCACCCCGCGATAATCATTATAATATATATTTTTTAAATTTATTTTTTATTTTGCATAAAGCTTTTGACGAAGTGCGACTTAATTTTTTCAGCTACATTCTCAATTCTTTTCTCAATTCGAGATCACTACGGGTCAAAATGACCCCCATCGCAACGTGACGCAAAAAAAAAAAAAGAAAATTGTGAAAGATTATTTTTTTTGTAAAAAATTGGGTTTTTCACGTATTGCCCCCTTAATGATTTTTTGTCGCCATTTTAAAAATTCGATAAAAAAAAACATTTCCACGATGTTTTCGTTTTGAAGTGTTGAAACTGATGTTATGAATTTTTATGAATCGTTGGGAACGATATTGTTAACGCGGCAATAGTTTGAACACGGCTGGGGTCACTGTGACCCCGTGCGACCAGGGCGTTACTTCCAAAAAGTGTGACCTCGAAGGGTTAAAAAAAAAAATCATTAAAAAGACTTCTATATTCTGAGATTGAAGAAAAACGATGAACATTATCTTTTCGATTCTCCAAATTTTATTCATTTTCTTTCTAATAATTTTTTCAAGCAACAATTGATTTACCTAATTTCGTTTGGGCCATATCCGGAGTGACCGGCCCGGGGGGGTCATCCAGGATAACTTGTCTCCTTCCTCGAGGCATTTTGGCGGGAATTCAGGATCTGCAACAAAATAAACAAACAAAATTCCATATATTCAAACAATTATCGTCCAAAGTTGTACACTAAAATGCATGAAAAAAAAAGAATAACAAAAATTAACGTCGCCAGTTGGAAAAATAGTTGAACAGCGAACAGCGTGGGACTCGTTATCGGTAAAAAAAACTTTTTCCATCGCTTCGACGACGACCGGAATCGTTGCGAGGATAACAACGACATTTGTATTTTTTTTAACGACGAAAGAATTATCGGAAAGCATGCGGAAAAATAAAATAAACAATAAAACGCGTGAAAAATTTCAGTAGCCGATGTCACGTGGACATCACGCTATCGCGGTCGTCACTTGTGTCCCCAGTAGTCACGTAGATAGCCCTTCCCCCCTTCCAAAGCTTCGTAAGCGTCGAAAGAGCTTTGAAATAAAATAAATAAATAAATAAAGAAAATAAAATAAATTTAAAGCAATAAAAAAAAACAACAACAACAAAAACAACAACTTCAAAAAAGTCCATTTTCAAGAAGAATTGAAAAAAAAAAAAAAAGTGATTCAGAGGCTTGATCCGGACGTACCGGACCATCGTGCTCACACGACGATGATCTCCACGCTTCTTAGAGTCGTTAAAAATAAAATGGTCCGTTTGGCATAACGATGGCCCACACACACACACACACACACACACACACACACACACACACACACACACACACACAGACCTACGAATAAAATTGCAGCAAAGCTCCGACCCTTCATGCTGAATAAATATAAAAATGAGGGGGGGGGGGGAGGTAAAAAGGAGGGACTGCCGTCTCGACTCGACGTTCAAACAAATTTCCCGAAAGCAAATTGGAAAAATGAATCCCATCAAGTACGAGCGTGTCCCTCGAAACTGTTCTCGAGACGACGGAGAGGGAAGAAAGGGGGGGGGCGGGGGGGAGGGGGTAAGGGCTCGGTTGACCGGTGGCAATCCGGTCTATTGTGCGAAACTAACATCTGGTGTTTGCGCCCTTACAAGTACGCGCGCCCCGGTCGTCGCTACGAGCGGAAAACCTGAGAATAAAAAAAAAAAAAAAAAGAAAAGAAAAAAAAAGAACGTGGTAAGAGGACGAACATCTTCGAATTAGGGGTACACATGGAATCCGACGCGAAAAATCGGTCATTTTCCAATGGGCTCGTAAATTAAATGATTTAACGTTATATTCGATGCCACGTTGAGCCACGTTTGCGAGCGTCTAAGACGACGCGGCATCAGCCGGCTGGGGGCCCCCGAAAAATGTTTTATCTAGCGAGAGAGAGAGAAAGAGAGAAAGAGAGAGAGAGAGGGTGCAATGTCGGGTCTGCGTTCGGGCGAGATGATTTTCTGACGCGCTCGCAACTTGCGAGTGAGGATTGGTGAAGATAACCTCGATGCGAGAGAAATATATGTATATATGAAGAGAGAGAGAGAGAGAGAGAGAGAGAGAGAGAGAGAGAGAGAGAGAGAGAGAGAGAGAGAGGTAGACACAAAGAATTGTCTCTCGTCCGTGGGGGCCCTGGCGCGACGATCGCCCGGCGAAGAAGCTTTACGTGGCGCCTCCTCGATGCTCCTCAAAGAACCGGAAATCGTCCAACATGTCGTTTCCAAACGTTACTAACAGATGTTTCATCATTTATTTTTTTTTTCTGCAAATTGCACGAAATCGTCTACGTCACTACGTCTCCGCTCTGCGCCATTTCACGATCTTTTATCTTCTTTCCTTTTTCTTTTTTTGTAAATCTAACGAAATGTTAGGTTAGGTTATGTTTTTTTTTTTTCAATTATTTCTTTCTATATTAGTTTTTCGTTTGTATTGCAACGAAACGTGAATGATGAATATTATCATCCGCGAAATATATCGACGACGATTGAATTTGTTGCGATGACGAACGAGGCAATGAGGGGGGAACCAAGTTCGATTATGTGAAAACATTTTTCATTTCTTTTACTCACGAATTTTTTTATTTTTTATTTTTGAATTGTATTTTTTTTTTTGGAAGACGCGAAGAGTGGGGAATTGTTTGGTGGGTTTAAGGCCAGGGTCCGTTGGACCCACTCTCGACGAGCGAGAGAGAAGATACCGCGGAGAACGGATGAAGGATGCTGGAGACGGTGGCGGACCACGAAGGAGGAGCGGGAGAAGGGAGAGGCGGGGAAAGGAACCCGCACGTCGACAGAAAAAGGACGAAGAACAGGCGGGAGAGCGGGTGCAAGGGACAGAGAGACAGAGAAAGAGAGAAAGGAGCATGCCAAGAGTAGCCAGAAGACTTGGGAGGGAAGATGAAAAAAGAAAATGAAAAAGAAAAAAAGACGAATAAGCGAAAAAAAAAACCCCCCGAGAAAGAAAGAAAGAAAAGGACGAAGAATTTTTCGAAAAAACGATCAAGCGGTCCCGGGTTCCGGGAGAGCGGAGCACGAGGCGGTCCGGGCGAGGTTTAAAGAGGCAGAGTAGTAAGAAAGCGAGGAAGAGAGACGAAAGGAAAGAAGAGAGAGAGAGAAAAACGCACCGACAAGCCGACCCAACACACACACACACACACACCGGTTACGTTTCAACCCTCGAGCCCCGACAACTGTCAAAACCGCACACAAAATCAATCACCCAAATTCTGTCAAAAATGTTCAAACACATCAAGAATTCACAGAAAAAATCTAATTATAGAAAATTAAATTAGAAAAGAAAGTGAATAAACGTTGGGAATTATTGTCACGTATTTTGTTTTAGTGTTTTTATGGTTTTACTTGGAGACCTTATTTCCGAGGAAGGATTACGAGTCGATTACGATTGGCAAAGAGAGATTTCTTTGGTCCATGGAGGAAGAGACGCGGGACGCCACGCCGGGGCGTGCACGCGACTCGCCGGCGAGGCTTCGATGCTGCTGGAGAAGCATCACCAGCATCACCACCACCACCACCACCACCATCACCACCACAAGCAGCAGCAGCAGCAGCATCACCAGCTTCGTCGGATGAATAAAATCCGAAAACGTCGACGCACTCTCGGATTGCGCATTATTTTCCAACCCGATCGGTTATACCCCAGCCACTTTATTGAATACGGGCGCACGTGTGTGTATGTGTATGTGTGTGTAAGTGTGTGTGGGAAGGTTAGGCGTATAGTTACCACCGAATGTAAGAAAACGCGGGCACCGGTTAGTGAGGCTGGTTTCGGGTGAGGAGAGGCTTTGCGGCGGAGAAGATCATTACCCGGTCGCGTGTGCGCCGGGCAACTCGTTGCCTAGGAGTCTATGTTCAGCAGGCTTGGCTCCCGCCGGCTAGACGCTATCTATAACACGTACATATACATATGTACGTACGTACAAATATATATGTTAGGGTGTGTGTGTGTGTGTGTGTGTGAGTGTGTGTATATATGTATATCACATATGCGTGGATATGTGTATATATATATAATGCACATGGAAACGTACGAAGCGCATCTACTACGATGGCGACCTCGCCGGCTCTCGCGAGATCGCGAGATCAGCTGTTGAAAATTATGTACGGATACGCGAAATATCGATCCTCCCAAGCCACCCGAATTACCGTCTCGCAGAATTTCACGCGATATTCGACCATCCTCAATGGTTAAAAATACACACATATATATATGTATGTACCTTTGAAAAAAAAAGGATGAATAGATTTTTGAAAATTGGACAAAGTGGAAAAAAAATAATAATAAATAAATAAATGTACGAATAGAAATATTTAATCCCTGGGGGAACTTCACACCGAATTCCGAGCATCCTCATTGATAAAAAAAAATTATACATTAACAAAAAAAATGGATGAATAGATTTTTGAAAATTGAACAAACAAGTCGGTAAAAATATTGATTTCACAGTAACACAATATATTGATTCGATTAAAGAGAAAAAAAACAAACAAAAGTAATTGAAAATAAATGTGCGTACTGGAATATTGATTCTCTGCAGGATTTTACACGAAGTTCGACCATCTTCAATGATTAAAAAATATACATTTAAAAAAAAGACGATGAACAGATTTTTAAAAATTGAACGAAGAAATAGCGGGGGGGGGGCGGGGGCAAAAAATGTACGAATAGAAATATTGTATTCCACCGAATAAATATTGATTGATTGAATTAAAGACAACAAAAATTTTAAATAAATGTGTGAATATTGTCCAAATTCAATATTGATTGAATTGAAAAAAAAAAAAATCAAAAAAAAAAAATCGAAAGAAATAAAATATAAATCCTGTACTCTAAATTGTTAAATAATTAACATTGAGTGAAGAAACAAGTTTTTTCCGGACTCACCGCGTGTGTGAAATGCCACGGACCTCGAGGCTCGCGAGGAGCCGCACACTGTCGCACGTGCGACCCCCGCGCGGTGCATCTGCACCCACACACGCGATATTACTCGAGCTTTCTCACTCTCAATCGCTCTCTCTCTCTCTGTGTCTCGTCGGTGACGTCGACGTACGATCAAAAAACAAATTACAATTGTTACGATTTTCTGTCGATTAATTATTGTTATTTTTCAATTTATTTTTTCGGTAACTCGTAGGTGCGATTTCGCACGCACACGGACGAGGGTGGTGGGGGGTTGAGGGGTTCGAGACGAGCGGAGGAGGAGAGGCATGAGAGACACGCGGTCGCTGAGGATGGAGAGCGAGCGCGGATTGCCCGCGCGCGAGACCACAGAGCGCGTACCATCCGCGAGTTTAAAGAGCCGAGCTAATAGGCGAGCAGCAGCAGCAGCAGCACCAGCAGCAGCACCGGCGGCATCAGCAGCAGGCGCACACAAACCAGAAAGACGAGGGTAACATCACGAACGAGGCGAAAAACGAGAGAGACTCGAAAGGATCGTTAGTTGGCCAGTGCTGACATTGCATTGAGTAACACAATTTCCGTCCTTCCTTCCTTTTCTCTCTCTCTGTCTCTTTCTCACTGTCTTGAAATTAAAATTATCGGCATGAAAAATCTATTGTACACCGCTTTTCGGGAGGCACCGAATTTTCATTTCAAACGACGCCGAGACACGACCTTTCTCTCTCTCTCTCTTTTATTATATCAACTGCTAAGTAGTATGTAATAATCATTGTAAACGTAGATGGTAAGAAAATATGTTACACAATGTATTCTATATAACTGAGACAGCTAATAAATATAAATAGATCTTTTTTTCTAGTTTTCTCTCTCTCTCTCTCTTTCACTCTTCATTATATTAATTTATTATATCAACCGTCAAGTAGTATGTGAGAATTGTTGTAATCGTAGATAGTAAAAAAAATATTACACTATGGATTCTAAATAACTGAATTGTTATAAACGTAGATAATCAGAAAATATTTTACACTATGTATTCTAAATAGCTGAGGAAGCTAATAAATATCAATCAATCAATCTCCTTCTCTCTCTCCGTTATATTAATTTATTATATCAACCTTTTCAAGTACTATGGGAGAATCGTTGTAAACGTGGATAGTAAAAAAACAATGTTACACCGTGTATTCTGATTAACTGACAAAGCTATTAAATATCAATTAATCGATCAATCTCTCATTTTCTACTTCTCTCTCTCTCTCTCCCCCTCCCCCCACCTTGTTACTCCCCTGTTTATCGCTTTTCAAATTGATTTACGAATCTCGAAAAGCTCCATAAAAAAACCTTCAACCGGTTGGAATTTTTACCGTCTTATCTCTTTTTTTTCCAACTCCTCGGGGGGGGACGCTGCTGCCGCGCGTTGTCCGAGACGGAAACGACGACGACCGAGAAACACGCTATTCGTTTAAGACTCACCTCTCTCTCTCTCTCTCGACTTGTTTGAAGAAGCTTTAAAAATGATATTCCAAAAAAATCTCTCTATATATATATTCGTGTGTGGGATATTTGGAAGCGAAGTGTAGTTGGGGAAATAAAAAATCACGAGTGAAGATTCGGTGGAAGCACGAGGTGAGTATTGCGGTGGCTCGAAGTTCCGTTTGTGAAGCAAGAGGGCCACCACATCGACAATAACCAACAGCAGCAGCAGCAGCAGCAGTAGCAGCAGCAGCAGCGAGCACAACCGCCTTGCTGACTGTACCATAGAACAAAATCGAGGCGAGAGGGATAAGCACGCGTCACACACCGCCTACTCCATCGAGTTTCCGAAGCTTGGCTTTTTTTTCTCTTCGAGCACACGAGGAGCTTTCCGACAAACCACGAGACTTCGGACTACGAACGCGTGGCTCTCGCCACATTTTCCATCCTCTTCTCTTCTCATCGTCTTCTTTCTCTCTCTCTCTCTCTCTTACACAGATTCGTTCATTCCCTTTTTTTTTCATTTAAAGTTTTTCTTCATAAATTAAATGAATAAGAGAAAAATTAACCACACCGAATAAAACTTGTTCCAGCTGTTTCATCGATCGTTAATAAATTTCGAAAAAATACATCGAAGATCGTGAAAACGTTCTACAGCTGTCTTGGGGTATTGATAAATTCGTATCCTCGCGCATCGAGACACCCACACACACACACACACACACAGTCGCGCGCGCGTGCGCAGCAAGCATCCTGCTCTCGTTCGCGCGATTTTTCACATCCTTTCTTCGTCTCTCACGATTCCTCCGGGCGATTTAAATCCAATCGGAAAATTAAAGAAAAAAGTACACATAATTTAATATAATAATTTCTAAAAAACTAAGGAAACAATTTTTTAAAAATATATTCGCGAAAATAATAATTAAAAAAAAAAAAAGAAAATTGCGAATAAACGATAAAACCCCGAAGGACGAAAAAAAAAAAAAAAAAACAGTGATTGGTTATCGACACGAGAGAGTGAAACGTTTGAGAAAACTGTTCGAGTGTATTGTTTCCACTTACTTGATGGGGGGCTACGCGTTTCGCGTATAAACGTGCGGAGCAGTATTTTGAGACGTTGCCCACACACTCTCTTCCGGGAGATCTATCTATCTCTCTCTCTTACTCACTCGCTCTCTCGACGTTCGTAGTCTTTTCTGTTTCTTTTTTTTTCGCTCTTTCTCTGTCTCTTTCTTTCTATGTATCTCTCACTCTATTGCTTTACTACATCCGTCTTCTTCGTCCGGATGTTCGTGTGCACACACACACACAGAGAAACAGAGAGAGAGAGAGAGAGAGAGAGGGTCAACGTGTTAGATAGCCGACCCCGGTGGTGTGTTCGCCCGGGGTAGATGTCCACGTTCTCTCCCCTCCCCCGTCCCCCGGTCCGCCGGCCACGGGGGGCTTCGATTCCACGACGACGTGAAGAACAACCCGTGTGCCGGGATTGAAACAATTTCGTTTTTTTCGTTCGTTTTATTCGCGATTAAAATCCAAACGTGGACGCCACACACACGCACACACAGATAGAACAGACACCTCGTCAGTGTCTCTCTCTCTCTCTTTCTATCTCTATCTCTATCTCGAGGCGATGTAGAAACGACCTGACAATCGACGATCGAAATCCGAGTAGTTCTCGACGAGCCGACGTCGCGGGTGTTGCGTGGCTCTCTCTCTCTCTCTCTCTCTCTCTCTCTCTCTCTCTCTCTCTCTCTCTCTCTCTCTCTCTCTCTCTCTTGGTGTGTGCGTGGCTCGTATATATCTCACCCGACCGTTTTTCTCTCTGTCTCTCTCTCTCTCTCGCACTGCTTCGTTACACGCGAGATAAATACCGAAAGAAAATAAAAAAGTAACAATCTAGATTTTCCTCGTGTTCAACAATCTCCTTCAGGCCTGTCGAACGACGTTCGCACGTTTATTAATTATCAACGTATGAAAAACCGTGTCGAAGAAAAAAAAACGAACGAAAAAAAAAAAGAAACAGAGATGCCGAAGCGACGTGTGAGCCAACCGAAAGTTTCGGAAAACCTCGGGGTTTCGCGGAGAGTCCGAGAGTGTGCGAGAGAGAGAGAGAGACTCGCGAGGATAGCCAAGGCACCACCACAACCCGTCTCGTCGACGTTCTCTCTACCGCGCTCGACGAGCGGTATCCATTTTCTGGTTGTGGCAACGACAACGACGACGACGACGACGACGATCGCACACGTTTCATCGCCTTTTTGGCGAGGCGAGGCTCGCCCGCCACACGGGGCCTCCTCGCCGGATAAACGCGATTAACCGTTGCAGGCAACTTTGTTTTATCGGGCCGTAGGACCCCCTCCCCCCCTCCTCCCTGCTTCAATACAACCCACTCACGGTCATTCCGGCTACGCCCGTTAAACGTGAGAAAATTTACGTTTTTCTCTCTCTTTATCTCTCCTCTAGCTTTTCCCCTGTCGACGTCCTTTTTTTTCTTCGGTTTCTCTTTAAATTTTCATTTTTCGCTTTTGTTATACGTCTTCTCTCTTTTTCGTTCTTGGACTTTCTTTTTTATGACAATTATTACATTTTTTTTCGTTTCCCGTCTCGTCTCTCTCTCTCTCTCTCTCTCTCTGTGGGTTTATTTTTTCTTTTTTTTTTCGTGTTTGTTACGCGTGTGTGGCGAAAAGCACGAGGCCGGTTCACGTCGTGGTCAAATGGTGAGACGGGTTGCTTGCGCGCTGGCAACTGGCTCAAGCTAGAACCCCGACATAGGACGTGGGGCCCCCGGTTGAGCGAGTGTGTTGGCGGACACAGTACGATACTTATATATACACATATATATTGACAAAGGGGTGTTAGCGCGTGTATGGTACGTGTGGTTATGTACGTGTGCCGGCACTGGCCATCTGCCGGTCGTTCGGGCAATAATCGGTCCGTTCGCGCGCCAAAAACCCCGCAGCTCGTATTTCCCGCAATTTCGCGCTACCAACCTCCGGACGAAAAAAAACCTTTCGCGGAGTTTCCACACGGGATTTTTATATGCGGATCAGCCAGGTGGCCAACCAACCACACGACGACCAACCAGCCGCTACCTCTCCCCCCCCCCCCCCCTCTAGCCCCCGGCGCTTTGCCCGGCCGCCGTCACAGCGCCGCCAACCGAAACTAAATCGAACGATCTTCAATCGTTTTTTTTTCTGTTTTTTTTTTTGTTTTTTCACGACACTACGTGGCGTTTACACAATTTCTAATAAATCTTTATATGTGTATATATAGATTTTTTTAAAAATCAAGTCGTCACGTTGACTTTGATTTTTACTACTTTGTTGTTTATTTGTTTTTTTTTTTTTTTTTTTTCAAATTAATTTTATTATTTTTGTTGTTGTTGTTTATTCGTGTTTTTTTTTGTTGTTTCTTTTCGTTTATCGAGGGGGGGGGGGAAAAATGTTGGAAAAGCGACAAAGATGATAAAATGAGATTGTAATAAGGACGGTTGAATAACCTACAAGACTTGTTTCACGTTTGCGAGATCACCTGGTCCGACGCTGCTGACACCGAGACACTCGCGTCGCATCTTTCATTTTGTAAGTTGGTACGCGATTCGACCGACCCGGCATACGGCATTACATCCTCGTCGCAAGAAGCACGACCGACGAAATGTATCTCTGTACACACACACACACACACGCACTTACGTACGTGTATTATTATTATTATTATTCTTTTTTTTTTAAAGTCACGTTAATCGTCGTGCTCCGTCTTTTCCCCTCCAATGTTTCCACACTCACCGCGTTATTACGTAATTTGGGAGAATAAATAATTTGAAAAAAAAAAAGGAAAAGTATGAAAATAAATAAAAAGAAATAATGTTAATAAATAAATATAAAAAAAAAAATTATTGTACGGTACGGTGAAACGACGAACGTACGAATACGTCGTCAACGCGTGGGTAAACGCTCTGGTTGAGCGTTCACGGGTTATCCCGTTTACTTCGGTTTCTCGGCCAAAACTAAAGCGGCCACAAGGCGCACGGTTTTCTACGAGGTGGTAGTGGGGGGGGGAGGAGGGAGGCAAGCTGAGCCGCAGGGACGTATCCGTGATTTCAAAGTGCCACGGGGCCCACACGATGACACGAAGTGCAGGTTTTTATCCTTCAATTTTATTTTTTATTTTCCAAATTTCTTCAGCGTCGTTGTAAATTTTTCTAAAATAATTCTAATATGAAATTTTGATTTTTCTTTTTTTTTATCTTCGTTCGTTTGTTATTGGACAAATTTTGTGTACATATATATATATTTATTTATTTTTCAGAGGACGATGAGGCGTTGCAACGAGGAGAAACGATGAAAGGTCTGACGATGATCGTTTTTGGGATGTGAAAATTGTATGAATTCGTTGGGAATTAATATTTATTGATATTGGGATTGATTAATGTGAGATTTGAGGTTCGAAGTCATGGACGTTGCAATTACGGGGGCTTGACGAATTAATGAATGAGGGGGAAGGGGGAGGGGGGTTTTACACATGGACTCATGGACAATTACTTTGGGAAACCGACGCTCGGGCAAGCACCGTGATATTGCGATCAAACGGATGCCCCAGACATTTTTTTTCTCTTTTTTTTTATCTTACAAATACACATATATAAATATATATTATATATGTATATACACACATGTAACTCGTATGACGTTATTTTTTTTCGATCATGATAATTGTTTACAGGGTCGAGACACGGTGCTTCAACTATTCCTCATACACTCAATGCAACAACCATTGTTTTTCGTAGAATACTTTTAAATCTTTGTATCGGACAAAATATTTTTTTATGAAATTTTTTTTCTTTTAAATTGCAGTTTGTCATTTTTTTTTTGTTTTGCATTAAAAATATTGTTCACGAAGTGCAGTTGCATCTGCAAAAAATCATCCGGAAGTGTTTGATCGAACGCCTCGCCAAACATCACACATTAAAAAATTACAAAATCTTTGGGTACAAAAAAAAATGAAAAAAATAATTAAAAAAAAAAACTTTCCTAAATTTCCGTGACAAATTGATAATGAAATTTGCACGGATAATTACAATGTCGATGATTCACAAACTTTGTCTTGGTTGCCGCATCGTCTCCACGATTATCATCTCAGTTATTGTACGAACCAAAAAATAAAAATAAAAAAAATTCACGCATCGTTCTGCTCCAAAGATATATTTTTTTCTTCCTTTCGTTTCGAGGATGCGTCGAGGATGATCGAAGGTGAGCGCGGGGTCCGCGATGCGTGGGCCACAGGACTGAAGGACCGACGGCCAAGAAGGAGGGAGGGCTGGCGAAGGGGAAGGGAGGGGAGGGGGAGCCGGTGTTTCTTTCGTAACGTATTTATTTGAAACCCCATGAGCAAGAAGTACACACACACACAATAGAGAGCCGGTGGTGTCCCACGACGTAGGGGCGGTTGGGTCTCCCTCCTCGGGACCCGAACCCACCCAGCCAGCCCCTACGGTCGCACGAAGCTAACCTCCCCTCCTCCTTCATACATATATTTTTTTTCAACCTCGTTATTACTGTTTTGCCCAAGCTCCATTCGCGTCGTGTCCGCACGAAAACATTTTCGACCCAATCTTAGACAGTCTTGGATAATGAGAAAATGAAATAAATTCAGAGATAAATAAATTAATGAAAAAAAAAAAATGAAAAAAAAAAAGTTCGAAACGACACGGAATCAACGAGTTGTATTTGTTCGATGATTCTTGATCTCGTCATATGTCGACGATTACAAAAATTTCCGGACGTTCGACATCCGGACGATCGTGAATCTGCATCGCCGAGTACGTTATTGCTTTGACCTCAGCGCCCTGAGGATGCTTTCCGATCGTGAATTCTTCTCCCATGGCCGTAGCTTTTATACGAAAATTCGTTCGATCGAAATCCGTGATTTTCACTTTCTGTAATAGCGTTAAAAAAAAAGAACAATAATAATAATAATAATAATAATAATAATAATAATAATAATAATAATAATAATTGCGAATTTATTTTCGATTTATATAATTTAATTTACGATCAAATAATAATGCTAAATGAAAAACGATGTTGAGCAAGGTCACAAGGGTCGTTTACTCACACGTGCAACGAGATAGGGTTCGGCGCAGAACATGAAGAGCAATTCGTCGAGAAAATGAAACAGCAGACCCGGAAGATCCTCGGCTTCGGCCACGATCTCGTACACCTGTTTTATCTCGACCTTATCCAACTCGGTCATATAACCGAACATGGCCATCGCGCATTGCTCGAAAGCCTCCTCCATCGTTTCGCCCCACGCGTGCAATCTGACTCACGGAATCTTCATCAATTTCTTTTTTCTCATTTTTCATCCTTTCTTCTTTTTTTTCCCCTCGAAAACACATGGACATTCATTCCCCAACGAATCATAACCTCTACGCGTGTCCGAAGCCAAATCATTCACTCATGCCGAACACGCGGTATAAAATTTGTAGGTTAAGTCGGTTTAACCTAAAAACTAACATTATCACAGAACGAAAGGTTGCGAGATAAAGGAGTTAACTTACTGCACATCAGCCGTGTGATCCAAATCTGCAACGAAAGATATTGATAAAGTTTAGCGAAATGAAGAAAAGACAAAAAAAAGTTTCATTAATCATGATTAAATCGAAAATAACGAAAAATAATTTGAAAAAAATATATTTGTTCGGACGTCTTTTGTACTCCAATAGCACGGCACTGGATCAACCGAAATTTCCCGCCAAATGGCCATGTGTCCTCGTTACCGGCATCGATAATCCGACAAAACCGTTTCCTTACAATCCCCCATTTTTTTTACAAATTCAACTGATCAATGATTATTTAATTCGAATTGATATTACTCACATTCGTATTTCGTTGGAGGCACGACCAAATCCGCGTCCGTCAAATCTTCCATGATGTTCAACAGCTGATTATGCTCCCACGCGTATGACCGAACAGCTGTTTCACTGACAGACGATCAATGGCGTTTGGTAGTTCCGGCGCGTACCGTTACTACGACCGGTGGCAGCACCGCCCGATCTCCGAACGTTCGATACCGTAACGTTGGCGTGCGCGCGTGCATTTTTGTAACTAGATCAGAGAAACCTCCGTTCTCGGGTCGCTCCAACGGCATTCGCGGGAGCGCGCGCGCGCAACTAGATTCAAACTCAACTGACGCACGTCGGTCATATGACCGGTCATATTATCGCGTGGGGTGGAAAGTTACGTACGAGCGTGGAGATCGTCCTGGACAATGTTGGAATGTGTTTTTTTTTACGCGTGCGTGAAAAATCGCACTTCTTTTGTTCCTTTTCGGTTTGGAAAATGAGTGAATTTCCGCAGATTTCCATTATCCGCTATAACTGACTTCATTACGTGCGGTAATAGGTGAATTTTTGGCTACATTATCCACTCAAGGTAGTATCCTCCATAAGAGAGTTCCTCGTCAGATTTTCACGAAACTTGGCATACTTATAGGTATTGATAAGAAAAAGGTTCAGTTAAATTTTTATGGCTTTCCGGAGCGCGAGAAAAAATATATCAACACTTTTATTTTCATACGATTAACATGGAGCCGTATGGAAAATCACGCAAAATTTGATATAATACAAAAAGTCTTCGTCAGATTTCAATGAAAACACTTAAACTGTGAGTTGAATATTCACAGATCATTTTGGAGACTTGAAGGTAGAAATCGGGAGACTGTGATGATAATAATGAGCAAATAAACATTGGGAAAATACAGTTTATATCAGTAGTTGGTCGTGATCCAGTCGACATGGCAACGTTGCGCGTTTGTTTCCCATCTTCGCTCTCATTCTCTCTCTGATCGACATCGTAACACGCGACGTTGCCACATCAAAGTACTACGTACCTCAATCAGGAGATGGTATATGTTGGGCTTGCTTTGACTCTTACAGTTTGTGGGATACTACCGCAATATACTATTATGGCGATGGTAATCTGACGGGTTATTTTACCGGTATTTTAAGATTGCTTGGAAAATGGAGTACATTTTTTTGGAGCTTTTTTTTTCTCTCGATTCATTAATGATAAAGTTGCGATGGACGTGTATAAAAATGGTGAAAAATTGGTATGTGTGGAATAATGGACAGACTTGATGGACAGATTCGATCGATAGTCGATTGAAATTAGCGAAGATCGTTAACCGATTTTTTATGTGTCACACAGCCGTGCTTGATCAGTTTGTGTGACGGGAATCGCGTCAGCTCCGATCGTCCAACCGATTTTTCTTTCTCATATCATAAATAATTCCTCCAAAAATCTATTAAAATCGATTTTTCATCTCTCATATCATAAATAATTCCTCCAAAAATCTATTAAAACAGATTTTTCCTTTCTCATATCCCGAGAAAAATAAAAATCTACGAAAATCGATAAATTAAATTAATAAAAATGTTTTCGATGGTCATCATCGAGACGATCGCGATTATTTCTGGTGGAAAAAGTAACTTTCCAGTGGAGCCGTCTATTCGCATGACCGTCAAACGCAAAGCTCGTTTACCGTTTGCTCCACGCACGAAGCTATCCGAAGACGCGCCGATTTTACCTGAGTCCTCGACGCTCAGCGGTCGGCAAACCTCGTGCCACGTCGTCGGCTTAAAGGCCGTCTCACAACGAACCGCCCCCTCGCGGCTGGACAAAAAAGTTTCCACACATAGAGCTTGTTTCACAAACGACCCAATCCACGTTGTCCATTGGACCAATTCGAGTCTCGATATTCTCACAAACGAGTCTCGACGTATCGAACTTTTTCGTTCGCTTTCCATCGGATCGATCGACGTCGATCTATCGATCGATCGATCGAGTGGAAAAATCAACGTGTTGTCTCGCATAAGCTAGTGACACAAGATCGAAACTCGTCGAGCGATTATCGGCGAACGGAGGCCACAATGTCCTGCTCAATTCTATATATATATACATACATTAGGGTGATTCTTATGAAGAAAGAATTTTCATATTTTTAAACGATTTTTAAATTCACCCTCTGCATTGCCTGAATTCATTTGAAAGTTTTTAAAATCATTTATGTCATATTTCCGAGTTTAATACAAAAACGGTGGCGAAAAAAAAATCGGAAAAAAATGTATATTATAAAAAATTATTCCACAAAAACATAAAAAAAATATTGGATGCTATCCGGCAAACATAATCTAATGAATAAAAATAAAAATGATTTTTTTTAGGTTATGTGTCCCGGTTAGCTGCCAAAATTTTGTTGTGTTTTTGTTGTATGATTTGCTACAATATAAATTGTTCTCAGATTTCATTTCCCGACCGTTTTCGAAAAAAAAATAAATACATAAATTTCAAAACTTTCAAATGAACTCAGGAAATGCAGAGGGTAAATTAAAAAATCGTAAAAAAATATGAAAATTCCTTTTTCATGGCCTAGAATCACTTGGAAGGTGGGCAGCGATACTTTGTTTTTAAGAACCACCCTAATATACATATATAGATATTCATATATAGATATTCATATATATAGGAATGGCGTCGTCACACACGTTTCCAGGGACCTACATACTTCATCCACAAACCTGACTCGGATAACGCGCTCGCGCGCGCGCGCGTACGATTGCCCACGAGCCCGATAGTGATTGTCCCCGTTAGCTCGTGCTCGCGTTGCATTTTCATTTTCACTCTCGACATCTCAACCAACCGTTTCCATTAATTACCCACGTTGTTCTTGCGAAATTCATTGAACCATTCACAATCTATCCGACCAATGTCTACGCCATCTCAAACTTGCTTGCCTTACCACCAATAAAATATTTTTTTTTATCGTCAAATAATTATCGCCATAACGAGAATTATTTTCATAATTTATCATTCGATTAAAAATCATTTTATTTTTATGTTGTTTTCGTATTTTCATCACTGACTTCATCGATCCTATTGAGCGCAATACGATGATGGAAGGTTTTACGGTTGAACAAAAAATTTACGATTACACATCAGGCCAACAAGAAAAAAAATTCAAGACAAGTGACTACCGTACTATTGTTATAGTTTTTTCCCCCTAGAACAGAAATCTGGCTTTGCAAATATATAGATTCTATTTTTTATGAAAAATGGGATCAGGAGTCTCGAATAATGCGTTTCTGATCATTTTTGAGGACTTGTAGAAAAATAATTCGAGCCAATAAAATCTTTTTGGAAGTGAAGCATTAAGTGTCGCGATCGTAGAATATTCGGGAACAGTTATTTATACAAGCGTGTACCACTTTCAGCCCTTGGTGTTAAATGATGACAAATTGTTTTACAGCAAAGTTTAAAGAATATTAAAATCCATTCAAAAATGCTCTTGTAAGATCCGTGGAACGAATGAACATAAATATTCCGATAACAATGAAAAAAAAAAAAAGTAAATTTTTTGAATTTGTTATCAACTAAAAACTGAACGAAAATGGTTTATTCGATTTAGCAGAGATCGTAGACACTCATTTTCTACCGGAATTGAACAATTTATAACTCACAAAGATTTTTATATTTACGAGAATCTTTTGATTATTTTTGAATATATTATTTTTCTCACTGCCACTGGGAAATATTTTTCGATAGTGGCGTCACTGATTTCAGGCTTGTACGATAGATTTGAACATTTTTTGCTTCATAGGCTAAAAGAGCAAAGTCCGAGCTTTTATTTAATCCCATTTGGAAGGTTCTATTCACTCGCATTATTTTTCTGCGAGTCCTCAAATATAGTCAAAAACACTATTCTTGGGGCTTCTGACCCTGTTTTTCCTCGTAAACTAGAGCCAATCTATTATCATATTCGTGTTCAACGAGAAAAATCCCATGACAATCGGTCGTCACTTGTCTTGCCTGTCGGAATCGTTGAAATTTCCATGGCCTATGATATTAATATTCAAATTAAGAAAAACGAAACAAACAAAAAATGGTGAAACTCGTCCCTGATCGTATTTTGCGAAGGATCTTTCGTCGATTCTCAGGTTTTTTTCCAGTTTTGCTTCGTATTTATATCTCGATGTTTTCTTTCTTTCTTCCTTTATTCCACAAATCCCGAGACTCATTGATTTCTTCTTTACTCCGTGACTTAGCTACGTAAGAGGAAAACGAGTTTTTTTTATTTATTTTTACATCTTTCATCGTTTTCACATACTAACGAAGGATGTCCAAGGGCGTCCACTTCGATATCGAGCTTTACTGCGTTTCTTGCATCGAACATAAAAAGGAAGGAAGGAAAATGAAAAAAAAAAAAAATACAAAAATAAATAAAAAAACTTTCAAACCATTATAGACGTCTCAGCATATTGTAATTTATTTTACGCTGTTGCATTTGTCTCACCTGTGCGTGTCTATCGGATGATGATTGTCGTGAATTAACAACCACGAGATGGTTGGTGATATCGTCTCTTTACACGTTTGATACGACGTTCGTGACTTGCATAAATTATTGTCACAATGGTATTGACAAAAAAATATAAATGAATCACCGATACTCGTGGCAATTATAGGAACCGAATAATTTTCTTTAATTCTTTAATTCTCGTTTATCAAGAACACCACTCATAGAAGAATATTGCTTCGTTCATTCTCACGAATTAACTGAGCAATTAATTTAATAAATAAATAAATAAATAAAAAAACCGAAAAAAAGGGAAAAAAAATGATATCGGTAAAGTAGGGTTCTCGCTCTCAAACCAAGAGAGGAAAAAATGATCTTACGAAATTACATCTATAATAAGGTCGCCCTTCGTCGAAGCTCATACTATAAAATAATACGACCAAAGCAACTAACTAACGAAATTTTCTTTAACTGAAAAAAAAACAAAACATTATCATCATTATTTTTATTATTATTATATGACGCCTACATTTTTTAATCCCCCTGTATTGTAAAATGAATAAACACTTAAAATAACAATAGCAATAATAATAACGATAGTAATAATTATTATTATATAAGTAATATTTTTTTAAATAACTCCAAATTTGACCAAGCAGCGATTGTTATTATTATTATTTCGATTATCATCAAACATAATCATAATTATTATTAGATAAATCTTGAGGGTCCAACGAAGGTTCGCGGACAAAAAAAAAACATTGCATCGAAACTCCAATGCCAGTTTAATACCAAGTTTCTCAACTGTCCTGAAAAAAAAAATGTGTATAAAAAGGAAAATGGTTACACCCGTTGATACTCTCTCGCTCGACGCGTCATGTTCAATCGCTAAACGCTTCGATGCCGATCAATAAACAAACGTAAGATCGATCGTGGTTCATTATTCGTTTATTCCACATGCATTATCGCTCGTCTCAACGAGGCACCGACGGATCATATCGCCTTTGGCAATCGTTATCCGTGACGCGAGGCTGTGCGAGTCGAGGTGTGCGGTTGTTACGAAAAAAAAAGAGAGAGCGAGAGAGAGAATGAAAATAAGTGAATAAAAAAAAAAAAAAAACATAATGCGTAAACATTGTCAACTGGTTTTTCTCTGGACAGTCGGTTCGAGAAGGAGAGGATACCATGCAAGGACATGACGGAGTTGGATAGGCTCGAGACTCGGACCAAAGAATTATTGCTCCGAGTGTGTGTGTGTGTGTGTGCGCGCGCGCGTGCGCATCGATGCAGGTAGAGAGTGCAGGGAGCAGGTGCGTCCTGCGACAGATGCAGATGTCTGTTGTTTGTATGGGAGTCGAGGAATGCGTTTGTAGTCAACCACTCGTTAACCGAGTGGCCTAGGTGCGTTTGTTACATCAATGTATACATGTATATACATATATATATGCATATGTGTGTGTATAATCAATCACAATGCCGGAGAGTCGCTTCTATGTGTGAATGACGTCCGAGTTACATTTTCAATCGTCTCTCAACAATTCTTTGATTATTTCACCGAGCTTTGTTCATCGCGACGAACAAAGAAAATATCACTTGTCGACGATTGTAATTCTTGGCTCGCATTCCGTTCGAGATGACGTGAAAATGCAGAAAAAAATTCCTTTTCCAACGTTTGGTTTTTTCTCGTTTCTTCTTCTGATTTTGACGAATTTTTTTGCAAGTTGCAGACAAATTTTTTATATTTATCATGTTTATTTTGGATTGTTGTATGAGGTATGCGCGTACAGTAAGCTGTCTTGTCAATTCAATTCGAGATGACGTTTGAAAAAAATATTTGCCGATTGGGGTGTTTTTGTTTCTCATAAAGTTGACAAAAATGATTTATTAGTGAAAAATGTGTTGCAAGTCAGAGACAAACGTTCTGTATCGATAATATTTGATGTATATATTGTTATACAAGTTATAGAAACACGCTAGCTGGTTTGAATTCAACTCGAGATGACGTTTGAGAAAAAAGTCTACCTATAGGTTTTTTTTTATTTGGTCAAAATTTGACAAAAATTATTTTTTATTGAAAAAGTTGTTGCAAGTCAGAAACAAACATTTCATATGCATCACTGTATATTGTTGTACAAGTTATATAAACAATAGAGTAGCTTATATTCATATCTGGATAAAATTAAATAAAAAAATGTCAACAGATTTATTATTGGCAAAATGTTGGAACTCAGAGATAAACAAATTTATGTGCATAATGCTTATGTAACAATGTTAGACCTATATTTGACTACGAACAATCGAAACGAATAGAAATGTCGAAACAATTTTCTTTTCCTTGTTCTTTGTTTTTCTTCTCTTTTCTTTTCGTGGGTTTTAGGAACAGGCTCGCCGTTTTTTTTTTCTTTATTGTTTTTGTTTTTTCGTTGCATTTCAACTGCGTCATCGTTTCCTATCTTCGAACGTTTGGAATCGTCAATCCCATTTGAATTTTGCGTTCTCGCCGATCGGTCGTGCGTCTCATTCCCTCCCCTCTGAACCAATCACAGTCCTGCGTGGAGTCTTTCGCGCTCCTCGCCCCCGACAACGGGCTCACCCGGTTTAATGACATGCAATTTTGCAACGCAGCATCGCGTCCCGTAGTCCTTGGATCGGAAAAGTATATAAACTCAATGCCCGATTCGCGGGAGACATAGTGCCAATTGAAAAAATCACGGGATAAGTCACCATGTCGCTATTCGCAATCGCATTAACCGCGTTCGTCGCGATCAACGTTGTGGCAGTTCACGCCAAAGATTTGGCTCTTCGTAAGTTTTCGGTTTAACGTCTTCGAAATCCGTCGGCAATTCACCCTTCCGAGCATTTGGATTAAATGTGTTGAATTAAATGTCCGTCGAATTGGAAAAGTGAAAATTACAGTTTTCGGGTTTGACGATATTGTTGTTTTTCAAGGGCTCGCGTGGGTACTTCCAAGGGATGAAAAAGGAATCCTTGTAACTTCACTCGCGCTACTGTCCGTCTGTCCGTCTGTCACAGCCGATTTTCTCACAAACTATGTGACGCAGAAACTTGAAATTTGACACAGAAATACATTAACATTGACCCACATGTTTTGCATCAATTAAGACTTTGAAATATTGATATGAGATTTCAAGAGGAAGAAAACAAGGTTATCGACGATAATATAAATATAATTTCATCTATCGTGAGGGATATTATTTCAAAGGGCTTTTTATGTGAATTGTTGTGAGAAGAATTTTTTTTCATATATTTGGACAGCATATTCAAAAATATATTCTAAGATATATTCTAAAATAGATCGACCCCCCACCCTTTATTTCCGAAACTACTGGTTTTAAATTTCCTAAGAAATCAGGGGATGAAACAACGCCTTTCTTGAATGTAGAAAAATAAATATGTCATAACATACAATTTCCGTATAGTATTTCTATGCAGATTATGTATAGTTTGCATATAAAAAAACATGTGCCCACTTCCATATAATCTGTCCATTGTTTGTATCTTTTTTCTCCACTTGGGATATTACAATGTAATAATGTAAAGCTCAGTAGCTTTACCATAATATAACTGTACAGAACCCTCAGGGCGTGAGTACTACTCACACTTGTCCAACTTTTTTCTAAATCTCCGATGATGATTGCAATGATCCATCATTCGACAGATACACAAAAAAAAAAAAAAAAAAAATAGCCAAAACCTTTGTAACAAAAAATTAATAAAAATAAAAACAAAGTTTCCGAAAATTTAATTGTTTCGTTTATCGAAAAATTTTGAACAGCTTCCTCGGTGAAAACATGCAAGAAGGATGCCGACGACTATTCCTCGTGTCTGCGGCTGGCGATTCAGGAATCTTGGCCGTTAATCTCTCAAGGTTAGTGTCTTCGTATTTTTTTTTCCCGAATTTTTCCAACGATCCTCGAGTCGTTGTCACGATAAAAAATAATTGGGGTAAAGAATGTAAAATTGTAAAAAAATAATAATAATAATAAAACAAAACAAAACACGATCGATTGAATTTTTTTAGGCATACCTGAACTCGGCATCCCGAGTCTCGATCCGCTCGTGGTCGATTATATGGACAATGACTTCCAAACCGGCAACGTACGGGGCAAGGTGGTGGTCAAAAATGTGAAAGATTACGGACTCTCGAAAGCACGATTTTTATCGGTTAAACCGAAGCACGATAATGGCCGATTCTCGCTCGTCATCGACTTGGCGATGCCCAAAGGGCATTACGTCGAAGGCGATTACAAAGTTGACGCGAACATCGGAGCCTTCCAAATCGGTGGAAAAGGTATTCAAAAGCAACGAATCATAAAACAATGAAAATCGATAGAAATAAACATTATTTTTATTATTCCATCGACCGTCATTGATCCAATGTCCATCATTGATCAAATGATCTAAACAAAAAAAATCGATAGAAAAAAGAACAATTATTTTTATTATTCCATCGACCGTCATTGATCCAATTTTCTCAGGTCAAAAATTAAATCCAAAGTCAGTTTAATAAAAAAAAAAAATAATAATTAATGGATATGCGAAAATGAAAAGCAGGCTGCAACTGAGTCGATAATTCAGTTCCAAAGAAAACGATTAACTTGCGAGTAAATTTTCAGAATCATTTTCTTTTTTTTTGCTTTTTTTTTCATCGACAGACAAATCATTGTCAACGTGCTGCAATTTTTGCCGATTCATGGAAACACAGTGACAATTATGTGTTTTTTTTCTCCTTCAAATTATCGATCACGATCATTCACCAGAAAAATAGACTGCACTCGAATGATGAATCAATGTGTTTATCAACGCGATACGAACAGCAACAAAAAAAACAACTCGCTCGATTTTTCTTCGATCGCAATTATACAGTTTCAACCTGTCAATTGCTTGTAATCGTTTTCGATCGGTTGGGAAAAAAACGTAAAGCGGCAATTTGCAATTATAGGAAGTGCATGAAGTTCTGCAATGCGGAAGCGTTTTAATTTTTTTTGCTTTCAATCGTTGGCTTCTTGATGGAGGAATTATATCGGTCCATACACTCACACACACGAACAGACACGGAAACATCCGTAAATTTTCCGCATATGTGATTTTTAGCCGTTTTAGGACATGTTGAATATGTTGAGTCGAAATTTCGACAAACATTTTTGCGGAAGGTCACATGGCTTCCTTTATGAGGAAGCAAAACGAATGAATTTATTAACCTCTCAAATAATCAATACTTCCATGTAGGGATGAGCATTTTAATTGTGAAATTTGAATTGTACTTTCACTATTTTTCTAACGAAATCATTATGGATTCCAAAACTAATTGAATATTAGAATGCACTATGAAACAATTATTCTTGCTAATTGTTTACAATTTTTACACAAACGTGATAATATTAAGTGTCGCATGATAATTTATTAGAGTTATTTGTTAAAAAACAACACATACAATTTTTATTTTATGAATTTATAAAAATAAAAAAGATATTAAAAAAATCAAAAAATATATTTTCAAAAAACAATCGATTGAAAAATTTAATCGAATAATAATAAAAAAAAATTGTTTTTAAAAAACGTTATTTATTCTTTTATTTATTTATTATAATTTTTTTTCGTCAACAAACAGGTCAATTCAACATTTCGATGGAGGATGTGAGAGCGACGTGGGAGATGGAAGGACCGGTCGTCGATGACAGATGGAAGATCGAGAGTTTCAGTTTGACACCGCAAGTCGGTAAGATGAAGGTCTGGGCGAGCGATCTCTTCAATGGCAATGCAGAACTCAGTGAGTTATCATCGTCGATAAATAAAATAGCTACTTTTTTTAAATAATCCTTACAATTAAAATAATTACAATTATTCACATATATTTAATTATTATTTATTTATTTTTAAAATTTTTTTTTCAGCCAAAGCCGCTCTTGCTTTCGTAAATGAGTACTGGCCGGTACTTTACCAAGGAATGTTGCCCTTCGTGTCAGCCAAGTGGAATCCGTATATGCGTGATATCGTTGCCAACATATTCTCCAATCTCTCCTTCGCCCAAACCTTTCCCTGATTATTGGTAAAAATTTTGCCTACGTCGATCGATGATCGATCACTTTTTTCCATCGAGAGGCCACAGCGGAGTTAAAAATAATATATATATACATAAGATAAATCTTTATCGATCTCGAGACTCCAAAATGAAACGAGCAAAAAAAAAAAAAAATATTGCAAATATTGTCCAGGCCTCCGGGCACCAAAAATACAATCGAAATGTTATTAATCTTTATTAATAAAAAAAAATAATTAAACGAAAAATGAAAAAAAAAAAAAAAATAACAACATTAAGAACAACGACGATATGTCCAAAGGAAAAACCACAAAAGGTACTCGACTGGAGAATTCAGCTGGAGAATTCTTTGTAGGCAAGGTTATTTAGAAAGTTTTCACTTGCTCGATTATCCATGCGCACAACGTAGACAGTTGTGGAAAGTTCCGGTCACCTCAAACTGGCCAGTCGACTTCATCTCAAATCTCACATGAACACGTGTCGATCTCTACACACACACACACACACACACAGCCTCAATGAGAAATAAATAATTAATTTCTTTATATCTCGGCCGGGTAAAGTTTTTTTTTTATTCAATCAGACGACTACGAGAATCTCACGAAGAAATTGAAAAATAAGTAAATGAATTTGAGATAAAAGAAAACGATGATAAACGATGCAGCCTCCAGTGAAAATCGACTCGATTTTTGTTTTTTATTTCATTTATTTTTTATGTCATTCTTAGCTCTATTATTTAACACTGAAACAAAAAATTATTATTAAATTCTTAAAATATTTTCGCCTTCTCTCTCTCTTTCTCTCTCTCTCTCTTACAAATCAACGACATTGATTGACTAACGTCACTCGTGTCTCCATATTCTAACTTAATTTCTATCATTAAACCTATTTAAAGCTTCGATACAATAATTTTTCTCACGTTATCGACAATTAATTCTAAATACCATCATTACGTTTTTCGTTCCTACGAGCATTCGTAAATGGTTTAACGAAAAAAAAGAAAAGAAAAAAACAACAAAAAAATAAATATTTCAAGGCAAGAGAAACATTTCCACGGGCACGTGACGCAGCAATTGATTGACGATGCCCGCAAACAGCGTCGACAATTTTATCTTCAGTTGCGGTTCCATGGCTTTTAAAACTTCTTGTCCGTTCTGTCGTAAAAAAAGATTGGTCGCTTCGGCTGTGAAATTGAACGAAAGAGAAAAAAAAAAAAAGAAGAGAACGAAAAAACGTGTTAATTATTTTGCCTCTTTGTGCGTCGTAAGAGTTAATGATTGTTCGACATGTAAATAGGCTTACTGAGTATTCGATGATTTTTGTATATCTTCCGGACTCCCATGTTGACGTCTTTCACGCTGAGCTCAACGTCCAAATCCTCGACGTTCAGATAAGTCTTGCCATTTCGCGTTTCCGTGCTCACCGTGCCACGTACCAAGGCTTTGGCTTTTCCAAATCTCGCGTGAAACGTGCCGTTTCCACTGGCCGGCAATATAATCAAAATGCCAGAGCTGCAAAAAAAAAAAAATCCGACCTCGAGTTTCAATCACAAAGCGAAAACAAAATATTTTCAAAACGTTTTGTTTTCTTGTGTTCTTTCTTATTTTACGATAAGACACGAACAACATGTGATCGAAAAAGAATTTCGAATAAATGCAAACCTAGATTTTGACAAATCACAAATCTCAAGGAACAGAATGGGGGACGAGAAATCTGATTTCATCAACATTTAGTTGATGAAAATCCTATTTGAAGACTGAAAAATAACTTTTTCGTGAACCAATCATCAAAAAGCTCATTATTCACTACTTCGAGTGGGGTGCGTTCGGACCCCAGTCATGCGTGTTAGGGTCAACGATTTCAAAAAATAATGAATTTCGAAAAATCGACCAATCAATCAAATTGTGTTTTATTTGCACAACTTCTAAACATGTTTTTTACGAAACAAAACAATAACAGCAAAAATAGCTTTGATTTCGAAAAATCCTCAACGCAGATTGTGTTAACAATTTTTTTTTTTTTTATTTATTCAATATTAATTTTTTATTGATTATAATCATTGATTTTCTGTTTTTTTTCTCCAAATTATTTTTATTAATAATTTTTTCATGATTGATAATAAATGGCGGGGGTTATGAATAAGAAGAATATGAGGATGAAGAAATGGGAATGGTGAGAAAATAAATGTAACGAGCTGACCTGGAATAATGTGCGTCGAGGACGAGGGCGGGCATTCGTACGATCGCCTCAAAGGGCGATCCCAACTTGATGTCGTCAACCGTGAAGTTGCTCGCTCCCCTCACCGACAATTCCTGCAGACGCACGCGATAACCGTTCGGGCCACCTGTCAGCGACAGCGATAGCTCGTCCATCTGTTTGACGAGAATAAACGCATTAAACATCCGACATGTCGAAACTCGTTGTCGCTCATTTGGCCACGTGTCCCGTATGTCGTTCACCTTAATCGTTCGAATTAACCAAACTACATCGACCCCCCCCCCCCCTCATCCAACCCCAACCCGCCCCCAAATCGTCAACGGGATTGTACAGCTTGACGGATTTTTTTTGTGTTTATTCGTTGAATTATTTATTAATTGTGAGTTGTATGAAACTTGCAATTTGCTTCTTATCAATCGTAAGTAGTGCATGAAATGTCATTTCATTTCTGAATTTTAATGGTAACGCCGATTTTTTTTTTTTTTTTTCAATTCAATAACATGGGATGTTTATTGAGTTAATATGTTATGGCTAAAACATCAACGGAAGAAACATTTGCTCAATATACTTTCGTTATCAAAAAGATGCGCACTTGAAAAAAATAATTTTAATTCCCAGAAACGAAATGGCCGAACTAATATGGTAGCTTGAAAATTGAAAATTATTAAAATTACGATAAAACTTGTTTCTGGGGTTGAGATTGAAATTCAGAAATGACCCTTTAGATATAAGGGACCGCTCTAATACACACACACAGACACACGCGCACACATACACACACATCCAAAGCATACATACTTCCGGATATTTTCTGCAGATCACACAGCTTGCCCGTTATGAGAAAGCAAATAAGAAAATTCCGACTCACCCGAAAGGGTTCGACCGATGGCAGCTCGATTTCCGGAATGCCGACCCTCAGATATGGTCGCAGATGATGAAGAGCGTCTATCAGACAAGTCTTGAGCTCCGGATCGCTTCTCGAACATTGCTTAACGTATTCCGCTGGGAAATAAAATTTCGAATATTCGGACGTTTGAATTATTCATCAATCGATATTAGTATTTTTTAATCGCAAAGATCGGGCGGGGCTCGAAATTCAGAACGAGGAAAGTTCAGAAGGGTCGAAATTCCGAACGCGCAATGTTTTGAATGACAATGTTACGAATGGTTGCGGCGTAGAATGACATTGCAGTGAATTGTCAAAATTCAGAATGACATTGTAGCGAACGTACAATATTTCGAACGCTCACCAGTCGCCGCGGATTTCAACATTTCCTGACTTTCGAGCTTTCCCACGCGTAAATTATCAAAGTTAGATATATGCCGTCGCTGACTTTTTTATAGAAAATTCAATTCTGTATAACATTGCTTATGTGAACTTTTGGTCTATATAGCGTTGTTTATGCAGCAATTGGACGAGAAGGTAAAAATGCATTGATTTTCCTGTCTTGACCTTCGCGTCCAAACGCTGGATAAACAACGCTATATAGACCAAAAGTTTACATAACCAATGTTATAGAGAATTGAATTTCCTATAAAAAAGTCAACAACGGCATATATCTAACTTCGATAATTCGCGCGTGGAAAAGCTCGAAAGTCGGGAAACTTTCAAAACCCGCGCCGACTGGTAGACGTTCGGAATATTGTACGTTCGTTACAACGTCATTCTCAATTTTGCCGATTCGCTGCAATGTCACTCTACACCGCGACCGTTCGTATCATTGTCATTCGAAACATTGCCCATTCGAACTTCCAACCCTTCGGAACTTTACTCGTTCTGATTTTCCAGCCCCACCCAATTATAATTCCGTTCAAGTTATCGAACGGTTCCTCCAAAATTATTCAAATTTCTTCGAGTAAAATTAAAAAAAACAAATTCTGTACTGTTCACATAATGCACTCACGTGTCGCTTCCCCGGCAAAAATCGTCGACCCGAGTTGCACCAAAACAAATCCAACCGCCAAACAATTCATTTTTCTAACAGTAAAATAAAAATGAAAATTCTTCAAAAAATCAAATAAATCGTAAAAAAAAAAAAAATAAACGCGTCCGACGATAACCGATAATATTAAACAGTTGAATCGCAACGTGAGCGAATATTGAATGCAACAACGTTCGATAAAATACCGAAATTAATTCGTGAACAGCGTATTTTACACGTCGGAAAATCCCGTAAAATAAACACTCAAAAAAGTACAAACGCCTTCGTAGTTGACGGAGTTTCGGGTAAACGAACGCGCGGGATGCAGATTGCAGTTTGAATGCAACCCAGTGGAAAAGACGTTCGCGTAGATTCGCGCGTACTGCGGGGCACGGGTGGGTAACGGCTGTTAACCCGTGGAAGATGAAGTTTCTCAGTTTGCGGACACTTTCACCGACCGAGTACCGACGAGTATAACTTGCGGCCGGTTGGGAATTGCATCCGCGTGTCTGGGGCGAGAGTTGCACGCGGGAAGATAACGAGAGTGCATGCGGCCACTGTGGACAAACCGGCCGGAGGTACCCCCCAGCCCCCCCCCCCCCCACCCCACACCCGTCGAAGCTCCTCATCCAGCGGCCCGATCGCACGTTTTCCGCTCAAATCATTTCCGGTCGGCGAGATTTATGTGTCGTCGTGAATTTGGCGAAAAGCCTTTTCGGTGACGGAATCATCAGTTGTTTGATGCAAAAGCTCACATTGCTTCGTCGTTTCATCGCTCTTTCATTGGCCGATCCAAATTCTATGCATCTTACACAATTTGGTCCGGTCGAACATTTTTTTTTCTTTTTGAATTGAATTATAATCATAATGATATCGAATTTTTATTCATATTTTTATTTTATTATCAATCAATCGGGTTTTATTTGCACAACTTACAAATAAGCTTTTTACAAAGTGTTATTTTAACAATATTTCTATATATTTTTTTAAATTCGTTTGATAATATGATAATAATATGTATTATTATTTATAATTGTGTATTATTATAATAATATGTATTATTATTTATAAGTGGCGAAGGGGGGAGGAGGAGGCGTCTCGAAGTTTCAAATTTTTCAATGTTTTGGCGGTTCAAAATTTCAAAAATGCATTTTCTGATATTCAAATATTCATTAGTAGGTGTATAACATTTCAAGTTATTCCTTAAATTCAAATGTGTGATGTGAATCTTTACTAAAATTTAATACCAAACAACCCTAACTGTTAATTTATGTGAATCCATGAGATGGAGCATGGCAAGTGAAATATTTTTTAATTAGCAGTGCCTCAAAAGAAAACCTTGAATTTCTGTCAAATTCGAACCTATCAGCCGATCTTCGCCAAATTTGATACATATCACGGCTGAACGATGTTCTATACTTTTGGAAAGTTGGAACTCTCAATCGGTCAAAGTTGACGGGAGTTATATTGATAAATTGCATTCCTCGAAAAATGAAATTAATTGAAATAATATTCAACGATGATCTATACGTTTGGAAAGTTGGAGCTCAATCGATCAAAGTTGACCGGAGTTATATTGATAAATCGTATTTTTCGAAATATGAAATTTGAACGAATATTTAAATATGAAAACAAGCTGCAAGTTTAAAATAGGAGGTTGCTTTCTCTAAATACTGAGTAGCAAACGAAGCTTCTTTTATGAGGAAACTGAAGATTTGAAAAAAAAAAAATGCTTCCTCATAGAAAAAATTCGTGCACTATCTGGAATGCATAGCTAGCAAATTGCAAGTTTCAAATTGCAGCTTGCTTCATTCAATATTTTCTCGTGACTCGCGAATAAAATTAAATTCGTTATATTCATCATTTTTTTTTTCGTTTAAATTATCAAATCTCTCGGGCTACGTAATTTTCCGGCGGACTGAAATATTGCTCGTTGCACGGACAATTTTTCAAAGTTCGCTCGGTTGTGTTGGTGAGAAACAAGAATAATTGAGCAAGAAATGCTCGCTCGTGCTGGCTGATGGGATATAGCAATATTGTTTCGTGTGGTCGCGCAGGACGTTGTTTCGCAATTTTACATTCCAAACAACTACTCATATATGTAGATACAGATATATCAGGGTGGTCCTTATTTTGGCTTATTTTTTATTTCGGCGCCCCAAGAAGATAATGATACGAAATAAATTTTTAGAAATATCCTCAAAATGTTGAGGTCCCTATTTCAATTCTTAATCCTGCCACCAGCTTGCCATTTAAATAACAGTGTTTTTTATACCTCATAACTTTCTTTCATTATGACCGAAGTTCTGCATTATAGATAATACTGTGGATTATAATCAATTATTTCTTTCGATCCATTCTACATTAAAAATAAGTTTTTTGCGATTTTAACTGCTGCGAAAAAAATAATTTGTTCAGTATCTGTAACTAATTTACGGTACTGCTAATATAGTCGCCAGAAAGCTTATGAAGTTTGACATTTTTTGCCGCAGTATTTTAGGCATAATAAAAAAAATTCCAAAATATACACTGCGTTATTCAAACGCAAACTTCGAAAGGCTGGCGGCAGAGTTTAGAATTGAGATGGGGACCTTAAATGTTGAAGATATTTCAAAAATTTTCTTTCACATCATTATATCCTCTGAGAGTGCCAAAATAAAAAAAAAACAACATAAGGACCACCCTGATATATATCTATATATCCACACATTACTGAGCACACAAAATCTAACAAGTTGGCAAGATTGCATTCAGCTTTGAATGTGCAGAAGCGGTTGCGGTGAGAAATATTTAATACCTGTAAATACTTTTACGTAAATATACATACAACATACACACACACACATATACATATATATTTAGGTATATACAAATGAATATATATATATATATATATTCTTTTTTCCGTGACATAACGTAACGGTCTGAAGGGCAATCAGTCGAGCCACATGGATCGACCCAGTTATATATATATAACTCGTCGGTGAAAACTATGTAATCCACGAGCAGCTACACAAACGCACACACAAGTCACACAACCGCGTAACCTCTCACAACACGCGCAGCCCAACACGAGTCTCAGCTGTGGCGCACGATCAATCTCAAAGTCTCACCGGTCGTGTACGTCGCGGACGATTATAATTCTCGAACCCAATCGGGCCGTACCGTCTAATGACAAATTTTTTCCAAAAAAAAAAAAAAAAAATTGCAATCTCCGCTCGATCTAATTTCACACTCGAGGTTGAAAATTGCTCCAATCTCCCCCTCTCTCATCGTCCCCCCCCCCCCCGGCCTGGCCAGTGCCGTCGTGCATTCGAACGACGATGATAATCAAAGTTGCGACATGCATATATGTAAATCGATACGACGCAACAACGAATGAGGTCGAAAATTTGAATAAAAAAAATTTGGAAAAAAAAAAATAAGTTTTAAAAAATTGAAGAAAAAAATCGCGAGGATTTATTTGCATGCGATTGCCACACGCTCGTGAATCCGTTCACCCGAGAACGGATGGAGTGCTCACGCGTACGAAACTCAATGTCTTCCGAGCATCGAGATCTTCGAACTTTCACAAAATCCGAATCGATTGTTTTTTTTTCTTTTGATAAATCAAATTTTTGGTTTTTTCAATTATTTTTTTTCGCTTTGAGAGATAACCGAACGAGGATTCTTCAAACTGTCGTAGTTGAAGTTAACAATACCTTTTTGATAGATTTTTTTTTCACATTTTTCCGTTTGGACGAACGCAGAGGAAAGCAAATCAGTCAACTCCTTGACCTATTATAAGGCCATAGCCGGCTAAGTAGGGGGTGAGCGGCCCCCGGGCGCATTGGCTCCAAATTTTGTCCAAAAGTTGCGTATGATGGGTTACAAACTCACCCCGAATTTCAACCTTGTGGATGCACTGGGAACAAAGATAAAAATACAACTAGTATTTTTGGTGAAGATTTTTTTTCTCAGGATCTACTCGATCGATTTTTATGAAAAAAATATATTTTGTAAATATCTTCAAGGCGATTCATTTGAAAAATCAAGAACCCAATCTCACGAACGTAACTACCCGAAAAAAATTGTTTTAGTTTTCGTGATTTTTTTTCGCACACTCGCTCACGAGATACAATTACCTTTTTTTTTTCTATTAGACAATCGAACCTCTTTCTACAATATATAATTTTTCCAAGTCGATCGAAGAGGTGGAGCATAGTTGAAAAAATTTAAATACGATTTTTTTGCACATTTCATCTAAATTTTATTAAGATTTCTGACAATATACCTTTTTCTATTATCAATTTTTTGTGCTGTGTCACCCACGTTACTGGAAGATCTTAAAATAGGGTATCGTTGAATTTGTCTAAAAAAAAAGGAACAACTTCAGGTGGTTCAAAAGTATTGTTCCCATTCAAAGAAAATGCCCTTATGCTTGCAGCACAAAAACATGATGAAAAACATCTTGCAGAACCCTACAACTTTCATCTGACCCATTTCGTTGTCACTCCTTTTTCTGACGAGTTATTTCAACCGTACTGTTTCAAATAGGAAGCTGTTTAAGGAAGCCAAAGGATTGAAAAACAAAAAAAGCTTCCCCATAGAGGAATCCTTGTTTACCACCCACGATTCATAGTAACCCAATTGCAATTTTCGATTAGCACTTTGTTTATTATTACACTTCGATATTTCGAAGATAGTCCATCGAACGGATCGGTCGACGGTTCGAAAGTCGTGATTCTCAGGTTCACGCGAACGTCCGTGGACCCCGTGCAATGAGGAGGCGGCGGAGATTCACGCGCGGTACAAACAAAATTGCGCAATCCGTGGTCGAAAAAATTAACGGGATAAAAAGACGTGCTCGGACCTCGGCTCAGATGGCTCGCCAAGAGTGAAAGCAAACGTTCGCGTCGAGGCCTGCTCTATTCGTTTTACCCGATCTCGCGTTGTCGCTATATAGTCAACCAAACCAACGACGACGAGTCGTCGTTTGCATCGCCTCGAAGCCACAATTATTCGGAGTTGGTCCGTAGCATCATTTTTTTTGTTATTATTTTTGTTGTTTTTTCCGATTGCAAACGTGGTTCCACAATCATCGATCATGATACGATTTTTCGTTATCGTCGCAGTCTGTCTGACCGTCGGTGTCGCTGCGGAATTCGGCAAGTAGCCAAAAAAAAAAAAAAGAAACTGAAAAAATTATAGAAAACAAGGGAGACAAAAAAAAAAAAAAATAATAATAAAAAAACAACAACAACGCGTCGCGAATGAGGCTCAAACTGGCTCGTGCTGCAAATTACGCAAAGTGATAATCCACACGCAACGACCGACGAAAAAAGAATAAAAAACGAAAAAAAAGAAAAAATTCAATCACGCGAATTTCGAAGTGGATTTTTTTACAAATAAGAAGTAGGATAAAAAATGTATTTATATTGTTGATAATTGTTGATTTGCTGGTTGCTGAGTCAACGGGGTTGAACGAAGTTCGAATGTGCGAGGAAACAAAGTTCTGGCTGAGAACTTTGGCGCATAAATTAATTATACGGTGAAATCTTGTCCGTCTTTATCTCTCTTTCTCTTTTTCTGATTCCGTTTCGTTTTTCTTTTTTTTTTCTTTTGGTTTCTCGTTCATTCGTTGTTTTGTTTTTTCTGTTTTGTTTCTTACCGCGAGTGATGCATTCCGTCGTAGGTTAGAAGCAGATTGTGAATACGCCGAACGCAGCGTAATACTTGTTACCTTGTGGGGCTGTGTGTGGTATCGTGAAACGTAATCGAGTTGCCGAGTGAATGTAACATTACATACTTCGGGGTTCGCGGTACGGTCCGTTGCGTGTCGACTTAGCGAAATAAAAAGATAAAAATATGAAACAAACGAACAAACACGAACACTCGAGATTAATAATTATTGTAACTGGAAAATTATTTATCTATATTTATTGCTTCGTCATGAAGGAAGCTGTGTGACGGTTAAAAAAAAAATGTTATCGTGCATTTGGTGTCATGTGAATTTGGAACATGTGAATTTAGAAAAAGAAAAAAGTCAAATTTTCAAAAAATTTCAGTTACCGCTTTGGCGTCCGTAAATTAGCGAAATATTTTTGTCCAAGTAATTGAAAATTGAAGTTTTTTACTTGCAGCTTTTTCATTTTTTGCAGTCGGTCGCTTAAGTAAAAGAAATAAAAAGTTGGGTGAACTAAATTATGGATATAAATAAAAGGAAATCACGAATCAATATTCGTGATCAGTCTAATTTTTGTAATCAAGTAAAAAGAAATCTTTGGAACATTGACACACGTTTTTCTTTTTTTTCAAATATAAATTATCCTGTGAAAAATCCAATTTTTTAAATCATGGGAACAATATTCATCGGTTGCAGTACATGCGCACTGGTTACCTCGTAAAAGTGATAAATAAACGTCATGCTCGTTGTTTCACAACTAAAAGCAATTTTAATTGAATGTAAATCAATTCTATCTGAATTATTATGCGTACCTGGGTAACTAAGTTTAATATCCGACTTTTGCTCCTATTTTTTTTCTTTTTTTTTTTTTTCATTCTTATATTTTTTTAATTAACAGAGGATGCCTTTAGAAATTGCCACATGGAGGTGCAAGGTTTCGACGGTTGTGTGAGAGAAGGCCTTAATGCGGTGCGGCCCTATTTCAAAACCGGATTGACCAAGTACAACGTTGCACCGTTCGATCCGTTTTACGCGAACGAGGTTAGCACGAATCGTGGATTGCCAAACTTTGGATTTACCGTGACACTGCGGAACGTCACGGAGACCGGGTGGACCAACAGCAAAGTCACGAAATTCGTCAGTGACATGCCCAATTACAAGGTAAGAAAAGCACGGAATTTTATTAATTTTTTTTATTTTTTATTTTGCGCTTAAAATCGGCGAGGCGACAAACGATTTGTCAAACATGAAAGATTCGAATTTGAATTTGAAAAAACATGAAAGATTCGAATTTGAATTTGAAAAAACATGAAAGATTCGAATTTGAATTTGACAAACATAAAATATTCGAATTTGAATTTGACACACATGAAAGATTCGAAACTTAGAAACGCACTCGGTGAAACAACGCAAACGAGACCACGAAAGGGGCGCCTGCGATTACATTTCCATGGTTCCTCGCGTGTATGCTTGGTTGCCGTACAACAGGCGCCGCCGTGATTAGGTCTCCACGCTTGCAGCCGTGTTCGTCGGGTTGCCATTCTCCAGTCGCGTACCTCGTCCGCCGGCCGCGATACTACATTGCTCGTCTTTCGAGCTCTCCTACGCGTAAACTATCAAAGTTAGATGTATGCCCCCGAATTTTTTTTTGTAGGAAATTCAATTCTCTACAAAATTGTTCATGTAAACTTTTGGTCTACATAGCGTTGTTCAGCCAGCGTTTGGACGGGAAGGTAGAAATGTATTGATTTTTGTTTCTTATTTTTTACGTTTCCAAACAAACGCTGGATAAACAACAGTGTGTAGACCAAAAGTTTACATAAACAATTTTGTTGAGAATTGAATTTCCTACAAGAAAGTCTACGACGGCATACATCTAATATTGATAGTTTACGCGTGGGAAAGCTCGAAAGTCTGGCAATGTAGTCTCGCGGCCGGCGAGCGAGTTGCGGATTATAGCTATATATACGTATTCCGAATCTTGACCGTTCTTTCTCGTTCCGAATTTCGATCCCGAACCATAGGATGGTTTGGGGTCGAAAATCGATTTTTTTTGCCTAATAAAGCAGGATTAAGGATTACAAGCAATTTGCAAAAAAAAAAAGTAATCTTTTGTAATGTTCTGTAATCTTTAGGCCAGTGTTATCTGGTGTACACCATTTTTTTAGAGTGAATAGCCCCTCGCAGTAATCCTTCAAACATCTTATCGTTAAAAATATAGTATTTAAACATTTTTGTTTTTCAGGTTGTTTATACTCAAAGCTTTCCAGAAAAATTTCTCAACGGTGACTACGAGTTTCAGGGTAACATTCTGGGTCCCAGAATGAACAATCGAGGCAAATTTAGTCTGTCTCTGTGTGAGTATTTATCATTCGATTCACGCTTTCGTTCAATCCATTTTTTTCATAACAATTATTAATGGAAAAAGTTTTTTATTTTATTTTTTTTCACAATTTCAATGAATTCTTTTGTTCTCGCAGATGACTTGGTGCAGACGACGACGATAACAAAGGCTCCGGGTTCGAAAATCAAAGTACGCGTCGAAGTTCAAACGATCAGAGATCTGTCGTTACACATGACGAATCTTCTCAACGGACGTCAGCTTCTCGAAGGCGTGCTCGATCGGGTGATAAATGGCGTGTGGCAACCGGGTTTCGTGATTACCAAGCCCTTGATAAACGATTTGGTATCGAACGCGTTTACCGACATATTTGGCAAGGCTTTCCAAAATTTTCCGTTCGAAAAAATCATAAAACCAAAACCCAGTGTGACTTCTCGGATCGGTGGAAATTCAACGCGAACGAGATCTTAGACGAAGCTTGAAGACGCTTTATAGTTACCATTTTGTTTTTTCGTCTATAAACTCGAACTCATTATTTTTCGTTGATTAGTTACCATACAAACTCGCGTACAAATACACTACACTAAATAAAATTGTTTATTGGGGGATATGAGTTGGCAATTCATCGACAACTTAATGGCAAGATTTGTTTTTTCTTTTTAATCTTGCGATGATATAAAATACGATAAATAAATTATAACATTGTAAATGATGTTTCGTTTTTTGTAATTTAATATATGTATATGTCTTTTGAAATTAATCGACACTTCTGAATTTGATAAAACTGACGAGTTTGGAAATTGGCTGCCATTATTTCACAAATATCTAACGAACATAATAATTATAACAATACAAACCACAACAAACAAAAAAAATTATTATTATTATTATTATTATTATTGTTGTTGTTGTTATTTTCGTTAGAGAAGTATGAAATAGTTGGATCATGCCAATTCTCCCTCGTCAATTCTGTCGAATAAAATAATAAATAATAATAATAATAAATTCAACAAACTTTTATCATAATGAATAAAAAAGGCAATGAATCTGGTTAATATTGTTTATCTATAATGAAGAAAAATACAATTTTTTCCGTCCGAATTCGCGTCGAAATCGCGGACTGAAAGGTGCTTAAGGATGTATGACACATGCAATTCCTTCCTAAAGTACGCTTATCTGAGAAATCATGATTACGACTCTTTTGTCAATGCTAGAGAAACTCGTAATCATCATGTATCGTGAAATAGATGTTATTACATAATGTGTTATGTTTTTGTTCACCTTTTCCAATCGCTAATATTGAATATCAATTGTCAAAGGTCGATCGATCTGCATTTATTTCGGGACATTTATTAATTTGTATTCGACACTCTATTTTTTTTTTATTTTTTAAAAACTTTGTTTCTATGCGTTTATTGTCCATATTTGCCGCAATGTGCCTATTTTCCGTAAGAATACGTGTTAAATTTTATATAGATATATCTTTTAAACTGGTAACTTAATCGTTTTGAAATTTTGCAAGTTTTTTTGGGAATGATGAAATCTATTGGCTGTGAAAAATTCCGAATTTTTTTGATATTTTTGGCACATGTGTCATACGTCCTTAACCGTGGACAACAAAACGTCGTCGATGATAGCTCGTCAGGTTGACGCGGGATTCATGTCCCGTCTGACGGTCGCTAGCCTTGAAATCCTGCCAAGCCCGCAGGTCCCTGACCCCACATTCTTACAGCAGCGTTCTGAACGTCGACCAGTCGGTCGTTCTTCATTCGACGAGCTCCTGTAACGAGTCTTTCATGTAACGACACGATAACTCTCAGAATTTCTCAAACCATCGATCTTCGTCAGCCATTCACGATAATTATTTCAAAATAATACATTTAATTGATAACGAAAAAAATTGAAAATTACATTTCCCTGAATTTCTTGAATGAAAACAAAAATATTGAGGCCTTACTAAGCCTGTGGTCTCTTCATTTTCCACTTATATCGATATGAAAAATAGCGAGGCAAACATTTTTATTCGACTGTTCGAAGCTGGCTGATTTGTTGTGGAATACCCCATACATAAAAGCCAAGTAGCACTCACTCATCAAGCACAGTGTCTCTAAAACCGCAATAGCTAGAGACTTAACATTCTTTAAATTGGGTCAAATAGCAGATGCTCATTAAGAAACAATCCCAAAATTGACAGACCTGAAGTGAGTGAAACAAATTTGTTTTTCTTGCAAAAAATAAAAAATTCCACGGTTTTACTAAATATGGCTTCAGGGTACTAATTTTAATGGTTTTTGGGTCTTTTAAGGGGCTGTACCAGTGTGAATGTGGAAAATTAGGGTGATTTTTTGGAAGAAAACTACTCAATTGAATGTTCCGAAAAACTAAGAATATCTTTTATTAAGACTATATTAGACCTATATCCTATAATTTTTTCATAGAAAAATATTGAGATCCTAGCGACTTATGCGCTGCATTCAGAGGTGCGAAAAAAAAGTTCCTCCACTGCTGGCACTCTGGCCGATTCAGTAGCTGAAACCGAAAAAGGAAAAAATGTCTTGGAGCTGGAAGGTATTCCCTGTAAGATGGAGGATTTTGGAGGATTTCCACATGTAGGATTTTCTACAAATATCAAAACCAAACAGAATAGCGTCGTTATGACAAAAAAGTCTGTTTTCTTGCATATAAAGTGGTCGTTTTTTTTGCAATGTCAAATCGTCAATTCTCATCCCACGTCAAAAATATCCTACGTCATTGTGGAATAAACATATTCAAGAGTACTGAGTTCGAATTTCAAGTCAATCGGAGATCATCGCTTTGAGTTACAATGTCAGCAAATTTGGAAAATCTCATTTCGAGAATAACGCGTTTAAAGTTTCAACAATCGATTTTTGCAAGATAAAATTATTATTTACCATAAAAACTGATAATCAGCTATACAATAGCTATACAATACCTTCCTCTCCATCTAATAACATCGAAAAAAAAGTCGAATGCACCAAGTCCGAAGTCTCGAATCTCAAGTCTGAAAAATTACGAGTTTGCCATTTTAGAAAATCGTGTTTCTTCTAAAAACAATTGTACGAAATCCTTTAATTCGTTTTAGCGAAGCCCCGGGCAACACCCATCAGTTCACAATGAGAAGCAAATTTGATCAACCCATCTTCGTTGAGTCACGTAACATCGCTCCACCGGATCTCGATAAAATTCGTCGTTCGTTTTTATTATCATTCGACTCGTGGCGTCTCGGACATCTCGAACGTCCGAAGCGTTCGTTGTGTCCGGTCGATTAACGGGTCCCGTCCGACTATTAATGAACTCACTTTGGTACCCCATCCAGCGCCATTGCGTGACGTTCGCACATGCGTCACAACGCCTTTCTTCCGCTTGCGAGAGTCCATCCATGAAATATTTTCAATAATCTCAATAAATTATTAATCGTAAATAATTTTCCGACAATGAATCGATGATGTCTCTCTCTCTTTCTCGGTCATCGAACCATAACTCTGTCCAGCATTTTCCATCCGTTACTAACGACGCTTTCAGTCCTCTATCTTTTCACTTCCGATACGAATATTATCCTCGTTCACATCGCAAAAAAAAAAAAAAACATTTCGCAAAACATGAAATCTTTGACGCCATTGAAACGTCGATGACCACTCGCAGGCTTAAAATGAGAAAAAAAAATATTTGTTCGGATATTCGATGACTGAAAAGTCGCGAGTCCTACTTTTCATTATTCCCCGAACGACGATGAAACTCTCACTGTCGAACAAACAGACTCGCTTGGTGGCGAGGGGTCGAAGGGGGGAAGCGGGGGGTCCGTTACTCCTTCGCGAAAGTAAAATAAATAGTTCACGAGTACATGTTCGTGATCTCGCGAGAGGCTCTAAAATACGCCAATCAACTCGTTAAAACAAATTACAACCTTTCACGTGCACATCGAAACAGCTAAGTACAACGAATTTTTTTTTTGTCCAAACTTTTATTTTTCCGTCACGTAGAAATATTCGATGGCACAGTATGGCCGTGAAATAATTTTTTTTCAGATGGTCAAGTTCACGAAATTGCAAGCGCAGTTCACAACTCGATTATTTAAGGAGATACATCTGAGTTGATTGCCAGAAAATCAGGTGAAGTTTGGGAATTATTGTCTCAAAAACTATTCGTTCGATTGAATTCAAGTTAGTTTTATTCGAAAGTATATACATTGAGATATGTTGACGAATTTTTGTATGCATGTTTGGTGAATGGGAGCGCTGTTATTCTGGCCGACGTAAGATAAGTTTTTCAAAGTCGGTTTCTCCTTTTTTTTAGGTAACGGATTGACCGATTCCTCCAAAATTTGGACACAATATGCACGGATAGGTAATGAAGTTCGGCACGTAGGATTTTTTTTAAAACTAAATTATTAATTTTCTTATCGATCTACAAAGGTCGTACATTGAGGTTTAAAAGTGAATTTCAACTTTAATCTAGCGCCATTTTGTGAAAAAAATCCTACGTGCCGAACAGCTCAAGACGTTACACTTTGAGAATCTCCTTGAAATTTTTGTTTCGGACCAACCGACTGCCAGAAAAAGTGGGAACTGCAAACTGTGCCGCCGACAAAGTTATTTTACCCCGGCCAGAATAACAGCGCTCCCATTCGCTATACATTCAAACAAAAAATCGACAACATACCGGAAGGATATACATTCGTATATCGTTCCGAACAAAACTAACGTGAATTCAATCGGACCGATAGTTTTTGAAATAATAATTTCCAACATTCACCTATTTTCCCGGCAATCCGCACAGATGTACCCCCTTAAAAAATGTCTGTCAATTATTTTATTATTATCATTATCACTAATATTATCATTATTATTTTCTGAACGAAGGTCCCCGTTGGAATAATGATTGTAATGGCGTTGTATTTTATGACCGCACGTTCGAAGAAAGTCGTGAGGTTGATTATGGTACCCCACTCTGGGCTCGGCACGGAGGCACCTCGTCCTGGACTCAAAATCGAACACGAAGACTCACTCCTCAAGCCGAGGGGCGAGAGGGGAGTGGGGTAGGCAATGTCAAGGTGTTATAAGGACGGGGACGCATCTCCGCGAACCAGTCATTCGAGGCGAAGACGTTCGAACGGTTTCGCGGAAGAACCTGCTCGTTCATCTTCGAAAAATTAGAATTAAAAAGAAGACGGATAAATTATTTTTGTTTAGCGAAGAAAGAAAATAATTAATTATGATTATGAGAGGTGCAACGTTGATGTGTTTGACGTGGTCGTTGTTCGTCGTGTCGATGATCGAGGCAGGTGGAAAATATCGGGGTCTCGAGTTCATCGACGCTTGCTCAAGGAATGATCCTAGATTGGAAGCCTGTCTCGCGAGATCGGTCAACACACTTACCGAACATTTTCGTCACGGTGAGAAATAATTTTTGAAAAAAATATTTTTAAAACATTGAATTAAAGTGACAATAATAAAATTGGCCCGGAGCGTGTGTTGCACACGCACATGATAGGATTGTCACTAATATTGTCTTCGACTTTTTGTACCACGTCCATCAAGAGCAATTTTATCTTGACAAATTTTCTTGATCCCGAAAAAACTTTATTTATAGATTCTTTTCATTTATTATTTTTGCTACAGTGTACGTTTCTTCTATCCATGGCTTAAAACTTAGAGGGGAGGGAGGAATTAGACACTCTGATGATGACCTTAAAAAAAAATCTCTCGTGACCGAAGAATTAGAATTAAAAAAAAGGAAAAAAAATAATTTTTTTTTAAATCTCATTATTTCTGTTTTTGGATCATGAATTCACGTTCGTGTAGGCCGAAATTTTATTTCAATCGGTATATACGGACGTACGGACGGTCAGACTGAAATCATAAGGGTTACCAAACTGCTACGGAATCCCAAAAACAACTTCGACAACAGCATAATTTTTTCTGTACTTCATTACGTTCATGATATTCGAATTAATTTTTATCTTCAATTCTTTCGTTTATATTGATTCATTTTTTGGCAAAATTGTTGATCGTCGATAAAATATAAAAATGAGTTTTGATTGACCTGTGTTGATGCAACGAAGAAAATTGAAGAATGTCAAAGTCTCGATTATTTGTTTATCGCTGTAAACTGATTAATTATTGAATGTAAATTATTTTTTTCTGCACAGTTAGATAGAAAATTTTGTTTTTTCTTAGCGGTAAATACAATCGTGATAGAATTTCTGCGGTTGAGTATAGCTTCCCACGAGAGTTTGAAAAATCGTGTTATAACGGTGCACACAAATGGTCACCCTCGTGTCCTAGATTTCGCGCGTGATCGTGACTACAAGGACGGACGGATCTCGTCAACCGAGCTATCTTCAAAAGCAAAGATGAATAATGTTGAGTTGGTGTGTTTAAGGGGACATATATAGCGTGACGGCCCCAAAATTCAATATTTTTGTCCGACTAGACAAATAAAGATATCGACGATCTCGGTTTTTTAAATTTTTAGTGCATTAATTAGAGAAGCTTCAATACATTTTTCAAGCAAAAATATTACAAAATGGCGGAGTTATACTACTCTTACTGGATTAAGAAAGTGGTTTAGTTAACGTCAACGACATAAACGGTTAACGTTAACCAAACCACTTTCAACTGGTCAACTGGGTCGACCATTCATAATGAATAACCAATAATTTCTAAATAAAAAAAAAGAATTCAGGGTATTAATAAGATTATTCCTCGGTGATATTTTAGGCATCGATTAGCAGGTACAATTCGCATAAGTCGAGGATATTTTTTTTTTTCATCTCTTCGATCATCAGTGATCGATAACGAGCACCGTAAAAATAAAACATTTTTATCGATATTATTGTTTCTTCGACGTTCACTCATATAATTTTAGATTCATGACAATGTTGATAATTACATTAATTTTAATTGATTATTTTTTTCAGGTATCAGACAATTGGGCTATGCGGAAGTTGAGCCCATAATTTTGGACGAAGTTCAGATAGCTCTGGGCAGTGGTCCCGATGGTTATAAGGCCCAGTTCAAAGACGTGGCTGCCAGAGGAGTGTCGGCTCTGCAGATAATCGGACTTCGAGCGTCGGTGGAAGACGACGAGGTTCAGCTGCAGCTTGCTTTGCGTATTCCGAAAATTCGTGCAGCTGCGAAATATCGTTCGAGCGGAACGTTGATACTGGTCAAGGCCAGTGGGGCCGGGGACTATTGGGGCGAATACGGTGAGACACCTAGTTTTGGAAATAAGTTCTTGCCATCGACGCGAGAAGGCCGCGACCAAAATTACGAACCGATGACAAAGGCAACGTCCTGTCGAGTGAAACGTGGAACTTATTTTCAACTTTCAGGGTTCCTTACCTCTAAATGAAAAAAAAACGGAACCCTTATTCGAAACGACAAGTTTGTTGTCTGTCTGTCAACTCACTCTCGTTGACCTAGAATTTTTTGAAATTTGGGGCGAAGGAAGGTCTCATAGCATAAGTAAATGAAAAAATTCAACAATCATGAATTTTCTATTCTACAGCAGAATTATTATTATTTATTGATGCCATACTGACCGAATTGAAACCCGGAGGGTAATTCCCGTTCACCTAGAATCTGAAAATTCGACACTCAGGAAGATCTCATAGCCTAAGTAAAGGGATAGATCCGAAAATCGTAAATTTCTAATTCTATGTATGATTATTTGCATGACGAATTTTGCGGTTTCGTTCATACATTCTCTGGGTAAATATAGGGCCTACACATCGATACGCGTTGGCAATTGGGTTCATTGTCTACGTAATGTCACTGTTGCCAATGATTACATTTTTTACAATTGTCAAATTGTGAATAGTTTAATAATAGAGTACATAATTAATATAATTATTCCGTTATTATGTACAATAATATAGAGGTACGGAACCCTCAGGGCGCGAGTTTTACTCTACTTTTACTTACTCTATTGTGATTGTTATGATGTAGCACGGTTAAAAAAAATGCCTGAAACGTGGACGAGAATGAGACCGTGCGTGGCATGGCCCCTGGCGATAGGCAAAACGACTCACATTCGTGCGTGTTGGGAAGAAGCAATTGCATATCGCCAGGGGCACGCTGCGTACAAGTTATATCAAGATCGGGGACTCGGAATCCTATAAATCAATTGCTCAAATATTATTGCTGCAGTATACATATACATTGTACATCGATATATGACAACAAAATCCATAAAACTCAAGTCGTCTGCATAGTCATCGATACTTTTGATTTATTCAGTCTATAATTAGAATTGACTAATCGCTAAATTATACTCAATGAATATTATTATTAATTTTTTAGACGGTGTCAAGGCTAAAGTTTTCATCAGAGCAAAACCTTACATGAACGAGGGTCGCAAGTTCTTGAAGCTTCAGGAGTTGAAAATGGATTTCAGCGTTCGAAATATTAAGATGGGAGTCGAAAACGTTCACGATCAAAATACGATACTTCGTGAGTATATTTTTCACACTTTGGTCACTGCGTGATCCTAATATGTACTTCAATTAGAATTTTCCATAAGCCTCAATATATTCGACGATCATCGTCTTAGAATATTCATTCAAATATAATGAAATATACAAACAAATATATATATTTCTTGCAGAAGCGGCTCTCAATCTTTTCATCAACAGCAACAGTCAAGAATTGTTGAAGGAGATGAAACCAGATCTCCGACGAAAACTCGTCCAAGTTATGACGGTTTTCGTGGAGAAGCTCTTCGCTCAAGTGCCTTACGACGCTTGGATCTCGGATTAAATTTTCACAATCGTGAACATTTTCGTTCGAATGCGACGATAGATGTCGATGTCGGGCATGAACAATGTGACACAATAGCACGAGCAACGACCGATTTATTAGCGTGCGACGTATATGTGCATTCGTATAACAAAAAAAAAAAAAGAAACAACGCGAAGTCACGTACTTGCATAAGGGTCTGAAAAAAAGTGTCACAAAAATTGTCGCAGCTGCTGTGATGACTTTGCAGTTGCGCTGATGGCCGGTAGAGGCCATGTCGATCGAGCAGTGTAGTTCACCTCGTCTTTAGACATAACCTAAAAGAAAAGAGTGGCACACGTCTTCACCGAGCGACAAGCCAATCTAGGCTATATAAAGAGAAGACATAAACTATAAGCGTATAAAATAAATACAAGACAGACAGAAATAGGTGAACCTGTTCGACACGACAGCGTCCCAGGTGGCCGCTCTGGTAACCTCAATGGTACCTCTAACCTGTGCCCCGACTATCGTCCACCTCGAAAACGCGATTCGCAATATCTTCTAAACGGTTTGACCGATTTGGATGAAACAAATTTCAAATCGTGCACAATGGTGGCAAGAATTATCCGAAGCTTTTACTTGCTCTAAAATTCGGCATTATTTTGGTAGAATCAACAAATCTTGTATACGCCGAATCGAACGATTAATCAGGTCAGCGTTAGACCACGTTCGTTGAATCGTTGTATCACTATGCATTTCAGGTTACATTTAAGTAGTTTTTAATCGTTACCATAATACGTATGCATGATAATTTATTGTAAAATAAATATATATTTTCGTCAAACGGAAAGAAATAGCGTGCTAAACGTTTCAATCGAGTTTGGGAATTAAAAAACAGTAATCGCAACGTTCGTTCGAATTCCGTGTCTCTGAACGTGAGTTGGTGTATACATCTCGAGACATGGATGCGTGATCGAAATACTCAAAGCGGTGTGGCTCATCGTACTCACTTGGATTCTCATTACGGAATCTTCGTTTCTTTCGTATATTTTTTTTTCTTCGTTCCAACAGCCGCTTGCCAGTGAAATGACGATTAGTCTGACGCTCCAACTAAGCTCGTAAAACAGACACTTCGATGACAAATTCATACAAATTTCATTGGAAAGGATTTTATTTATTTTTTTGCTCATGAATAACGATTATTATTGTTATTATTACTTTTTTTTGACGCGTGGTTTATTATTAGTATCGTGGCCTTCGTGAAATCGATTATTCGATTCGACCAAGGCCGAGACAATATCGCAAATATAATTGCGCTTGAAATTTCGTTCGCGTCGCAACGCTTCGCGGAGGTCGCGGCGCTAACATTGGCGAACGAACGTTATTTATTGGCGGCCCGCGCGGTCCAAATTTGGCGATCGACAATTTTAGGAATCGAAATTTGAAAAAAATAAAAAATAAAATGGAACAAATTGGGGCCGCGCGATTTCACCGTCGTCGTGGATTCGATTTTTTTCTCGTGCTATTCAATTGTCAATTTTCATTTTTTTTTGCGCTTCTTCTTTGCCTTTTTTTTCTTCTTCGTTTTCAATGTATAATTTTGGTAATTGGAAAATGAGAAGACGGGGTTAGCGTGAACGAAGTTTGTCATCCAGTCGTGAAGCTTGTGACGTATTGTAACGAGTCCTCTTGCGAGTACATCCGGTGACGTGCGTGTACATCCATCGAATACTCGTATTACTCGAGTACTCGAATTGATAAATTTGGAAAAAAAAAAAAATTTTCCCAAAAAATTTTTTTTTTTTCACTTAATAATTAAGAAAAAAATTTTAATTAAAAAAAAAGATTTAAAAAAACAGAAAATTTGAAAGAATATTTTTGAAACAAGGTCAGTGAAACAAACAAATTATCATTCGGACAACGAGCTCGAAGTTGTAAATTTTTGAATGCCGAAGAGAAGAAAACATTCGATTTTGTAACGAGATTACAATTTTCATATTAATTAACAGCTCATTTGATTCATCATTGTCATAAATTATTAATTGATTTATCTTTATTTATTTTTGTATTTTTTTTTACAATTCAACACAAAAATGTTGTGTTGTGAAGTAAACGATAAAAATTTATGAAAAATTCGTAGTCGATAATTTATTTCACGGGATTGTTGTCGATGAGATGCTACGACACTACAACCGCAACCACGTGCAGTTGGTTATACTTCCTCTTGGGATGTTCACCGCGTGATCGGGTTATGCAATAATTATGACATTCGGAACAATCCTTCGAACTGATACACGATGATTCCATATTTCGGTACCTACGTGCCTCGTCATTCTATCAATTATCGTACCGGACTGTACAATCGTTAATTTTGCTTCAATTTCACGTGTGTGTTTATTTCTCGTGCTCGTTTGACGTCGGTTTAAACAATTTTTTTTTTTTAAATACATTTTCACATTTCAAACGGTTGGAAATCAGTGGCGAATCGGATGTAGTGGTAATTCGATGGTTTTCGAACGGGCAAAGAAGATTCATCGCAGTCATGGATAAGACACGAATTTAATAATTCGAGATTTAATTCATTTTTAAAAAGAATAAAAATTATAAAAATGAAAATATATATATATTTTTCTACAAATACTTTACACTCGATTGTAAATTATAGATTCTATAAACTATAGATTGTAAATTATAAACTTTTAAATTGTTGTCATTTGATACGATAACGTCGCAAATTGATGTCATATAATTACAACGCAGTGTCACGGTTTCGAAGATTGAAGCATTCGAGATGCGTCGAATTATTATCGTCACACCGATTATTTCATTGTTTGACAAATAAATGTGCCAACTGGCTTGCCTCTGTCTCCTCCCACAGATTGGGTCCCTCTTCTCATTCTTATATTTTCAGATTAAAAAAATGACATTGTACATTCGTGCAGAAAAATGCTGCTTATTATCACGCGCAATTATCTCATCGAACGTTGAACGCAACCTTTCGTGCCACATCAACAGTCAATCAATCGTACACACAACGGTGAAGAAGAAAACATTTTAATTGAAAAAGGTGAAGAAAAATTCATGTAAATGAAAATAAAATAAAATATTTCGTTCACGGGATTCAATTGAACAAAAATGTATTTAAAAAAGTTTTTGGAATGAATAACTACGTTCAATTATCATGTGACAAATATATTTCTCCACATTTTTGCAATAATTATTTATATTTTAGATTTAATACTTCTTTTTTACAATAGATTCGAAAATTTGATAAATGTCATTATCGACAATCGATGATTTAATATTTCTTGTCTTCTTCCATATTTTGCTGTTATTTTTACTTTTATTTTTTACAAAACACTTTTCCAACGTTTAGATGATTATTGAGCAAACGCTAAATAATTTTATTCAGTTACGTTATCGTTGATTTGAATAATCTGATCAAGTATCTGTCGGACTGATGAATTACAATGTCACGAATCTGTCTGAATAAATAATCATGATGCGCTTGTAAATCTGAATTCTTGCGATTCTTGGAATAGTGAAACGCAGTTCTCTCCGTTCCTCCGTCGCTGCATCATTGTTTCGGTTTTCTTTTGGTTTTTTGTCTCTCCTTCTCTTTCTCTCTCTAGCCGTCGTCTTTCGTCAATGTCTATGTTGTGCTGCGCATATGCATCATGTTATACGTGCATCCTGTCTATCATTGCAAATACGGATGCTGTTCGGTCGCCAAACGCGAGAGTTAATGATAAAATAAAAATCAAATTTATCAATATAACTCCCGTCAACTTTGATCGATTGAGTTTGAACTCTTTAAAAGTATATAATATCATTGAGTCGTGATATGTATACAATTTGGCGATGATCGGCCGAATGATTCGAATTTGACAGAGATTAAAACTTTTGAATTTTGGACCTCTGCCGATTTAAAAATATTTGACCATGCTCAATCTCATGGATTCACATGAGTTAACGGTTAGGAATGTTCAGTATTGGATTCTCTGGAAATCTGTTTACACGTTCAAATTTGAGAGGAAACAGAAATTTTATGCACCCACTGACGAATATTTGAGTATGAAAATACGCTGCAACTCGAAACTTGCAATTTAAGGGGGTCGCCAATTTAATTACGCCGCCCAGAATAACAGTGCTCCCATTCACTATTCATACAAACAAAAATTCGTCAACATACCTCAATGTATAGACTTTCGAATAAAACCAACTTCAATTCAATCGGACCAATAGTTTTTGAGATAATACCCCCCAAAATTCACATATTTTTCCAGCAATCTACAGAAATTTGACCCCTCAAACCAAAAACAAGAATGCTTCCTCAGAGAAGAATCTTCGTTCACTACCAGCGATTCGGAGGAAGCAAATTGCAAGTTTCAACTTGCATCTTGTTTTTTTTTTTTTTTTTTTTTTTTTACAAAGCCCATTGACTGCGAAACGTGAGTACCGACGATCACATATTCCAAGAGCGTTGTTATTCGAATTTTGAGTCACCGATTTGCATGTGAAGGAACGAGTGACGAGAGTCTTACGATTTTATATTATTATCATTATTATTATTTTTTTTCTCGTTACATGCCGGCGAATGCGGCGAATGTCCGATGATGCGAGTGAGCCACGAACGACGTGATGCACGCGGCTGCGGTTATCGAAGGATACGCCCGCAAGGAGGGTCAATGTCGAGAAGTACAAGTTTTTTCTTCATCACCGTTCGTGAACGAAAATTCGTTCCAATTAATATCTCGTTCGTTGAATAAAATTCAAAATTCCGCATCACAAAATCATCCTAATTTACGATGTGTCGTAAATATTTTTTTTTTTTTCAAATAAATTTATTCGTTAATAATTTTCTGAAAAAATTGTCGAGGCATTTTTTTTTATATTCTCTCACTTGAAATTTAAGCGAGAGCCAAAAAAAAAAAAATCTATCAACGCAAAATAACTCGTCAACGAGTGAAACTTGCTCCACTAATTTGTTGAAAAAAATTGTTTTCAACAAATTAAATAAAAACGGAATAATGCATTGTCCACATCAATGGCAATTTTTGCAAATCTAACGCTTCATATTAATATACAATGGTGTATTTTAGAATTTTTTTCCGCCATTTTCTACATTTCTATTCTGTTAATCACGATGTATGAAGTTTACATCCACTCGTGGGGTGAGTTGGTATTGGTAATTCAGACCAACCACGTACTCGTGCAAAAAAAAAAAAAAAAAAAAAAAACGAAGATGCGAATGTTCGAGGGTACGGAAGGACGGTCAACCCGTTTGACAATACAAGTTGTTACTCATCAAAACGAGACGACGGGGGTGGGGATAACCGAGCGACGATCAACGCGGGGTCACTCCCGCTGCGGTTGTACTCGCGCATCGTCATTTATCGCTTATTCCCACCAGCCCAATGCGGCCCAATATATAAATTTGTCAAACGACGAGTTGCTTCAGAGATCACTCGTCGTTCATCCTCTCTGGATCGCCAATTTCGTTCACGCTTATCGTCCGGCTAGATCCAATTTACACGCAACCACCCCTTCGACCCTCGAACCACCCTCGAACCACCCTCGTACGATCCGGACTCCACTGCAATCACGATGATTCGATTGGCCATCGTGATGATACTCGCCGCTGTCGGCTCGGTTCGCAGCGATGATGTTCGTAAGTATTTTGTTTCATCCAATGGTTAATTTTTTCTATTTACGTTTTATTTCCGTTCGACAATTTGGGGAAAAAAATGAATTAAAAACTAAAATTTCGGCAGGTGTGATAATTGATAATAAATAGTATATTGTGTTATTGGAAAAATTTTGTTATTCATTCAGAAAATATATTTCGAGCATCTTCAGGAATCATTTACGTCTCTCGTTATCGAATCAAAGTGGATAGATGAGAGAAAAATATACGAGACTCATCTGTTTTGTTTTATTGTCGAGTGATAAATATCGATCTTCATCGGTCATATATTTTTTTGCAATAAGAAAATTGATTATTTTCGTCGAGATAATTGTAACGCGTGATTTGCATGATTTGTTTGGTGGAGATTCGCTTACATTCTTAAATTTAAGTGTGAATTAAAGTTCTTTACACATACAGATGAATACTTCAATATCGAAACAAGCTACAAGTTTACCTTGCAATGTTCTTCCTCTAAATCGTAGGCGGTGAACAATGTTGATGTAGAATGTTGAACGACTATAGAGAGATGTTTGTTACTGAATTTGAAAAAACTCCATGCAGTGATTTTGTTTCAAGAAATTTTGAAAGGTGTAAAAAATCGGTGTGCGCTCTCTAGCTGACGCAATTTTCTATATATCCGACTAAAATTTGGCACGCAGTTGCACTATCATCAAAAGATGTTTCGTATTGAATTTGGGCAAAATCATCGAGTCATTCGTATTTTATGACGTTTTCACATTTTTCAAAAATCAACGTAAATGCTCTAGTTTCCACAATTTTCGAGATTCCGGGCTAAAAATTGGCACAAAGTTGCACTACTATCGAAAGTTGGTTGGAATCGAATTTTAGAAAAATCCATCGAGACGTTCGGATTTTATGGGAATTATAATTTTTCAAATTTGACACGAATTGCCCCATATACATATGTATATCGATTCCAACTCACATTACACTCACATGGTGCTCTCAACGGCACAGAAGTAAAAAAAAAGGTGCAAAGTAGAACGTTGCACATCGCTTCCTCATTTTACACATGTGCCAAAGCTTCATCTGTGAGGAAGCCAAAATTTTATATTCGATTACTTAAATTAATTATTTCGCACACAGCCGAATTCATTCACGTTTGTAAGAAAAACGATCCGGCTATGGAAGCCTGCATCATCGAGAGCGTCGAGCATTTGAAGTCGTACCTGAAGACCGGTGTTCCGGAGTACAATTTGCCAACCTTGGAACCCCTGCTCCTGAAGGAATTGAATGCACAAGCCGCTGGGCTACAGATAACCTGTAGCAACGTCAACGCTTGGGGCGCCAGCAATTTCGTCGTCAAATCAGTCCAGTAAGTCGTCAATTCAATTCCCACCCATTACGATCTATAAACAATAATAATAGTAATAATAATAATAATGAAGAGTATTGGTATCGAACGAAAACCTAAATCGTTACGGTGCTGCAGCCAAACGTTGAGACGGTTAGGCACAGAATGCATTATGCAATGCAATTATGCATTATCGTTATTCACGGTCCCTCTCGGGCATTCCAAGCCGCGGAACGAACGAATGGAAAACCGGAAGCTTTGAACCATTACACTCAGATTGTTTTTCGTCGAAGTAATAAATAATCAATTGATAAAACATGCTGTCGATTACAAAGTAATCCATCAATTATATTTATTATTTTTTATTGTATATTTATGAATTTGTATCAAAATGTATCTTGCACAGGATAATATTGTAGCTTCAATGTTCGTAAAACATTGACTTATCGAGTACATTTAAAAATTTTTTTATAATATCGAAATATTAAAATTCTGTCGCTTACAAAGAAATAAATGAATAATATTTGTTATTTATATTTTTTGGCCGATTAAGGGGGCTGAGTCACCTCAAAAATTGGATTTTTTTTTCTTCGATATGATCAATCCAAATTTAAAATTGATTTTACCCTCATGAAATACCTATACTCAGCTAACGTTTGAACTTTTTGTATTGCCTTTTAAAGCATCTGAACGCTGCAAGATTTATCACAAAATTTTTCACTTGTCGGAACTTTTGTACCATACGGCTCAACGGATTTTCAATTCTGACGTCTCATTGAATTCGTAACAGACTACATTCTCGAATGAGTGTGGAAATTTGGGGTGCGAAGAGAAATGTAATTATGGTAACCTATTATTCAACTGTTTATCCAAAAAATTACAAAAATCTTGTTTTTTTTAATTCACGTTATTGGTTGTCACAATGTCCAGAGAGCGTAGAAAAAAAATCCCACACTTATCTGAGAATGAGCTCTGTTACGAAGAATATGAGACGTTGAAATTGAAAATCCATTGAGTCGTATGGTCCAAAAGCTGCGACAAGTGAAAAATTTTGTGATAAATCTTACAGCGTTCAAATGGTTTATATGGTCATGAAAAAAATTTGAAATGATAGCTGATTATAGGTATTTCATAAGAGTAAAATTGATTTCAAATTTGGATTGATCATCTCGCAAAAAGAAAAAAATTCCAATTTTTTAGGTGACTTAGCCCCCTTAAATCTAATAAATAAATAACTGTTATTATCGTTGACCGATCGAATTTTTTTTCATGAATAAAAAAAGAAGTAATACAATAATGAATAAAAAGATAAATAAATAGTATTTATTATTAATATTATTTGACCGATTAGGTAAACACAATTAATGAATAACATTTATTATCTTTAATCAACCGAATTTTTTTTTTTTCGTTGTAAAAACGGTCAAAGTTTGAATGAAAATTGTTTTTCAATTTTTTCCACAATTTATCATCGTCTCGTCATTTCATTGCGACATAAATTCCGAATTTGAAATTATTCGTTATCGTTGCATTAAACTTGTTCGTGAAACAACGTGAAACAGCGACTATCAACAACAATGTCGGAAGACACGTGAAACGGTGCAATTAAGTAAGAAGATGTGAAATTATCCGTGCTGTGCGGCAGTATTAGTATGAAAATTCTACAGTTTTACGGAAGCACGTTATCACCGAACTCACGTCCTGCAATCTCGTACGAACGTATAGTAGTTCGAGCGACGGCGTTCGGGGAGCCCGCGGATTGTGTAATACACCGGGAGCACTCATTATCATACGCGTTTCGTTCTCCTTGCCGGGTTGCGATCGAACGATCACGTGTTGTTACGTTTTCGTGTCTTCGTGATTCAACGAACACGATTATCGTTCGGTGCACGAGCGAACAACGTTCGATACAATAGCCTCGATCAATGATCTATATAATGACGAGTCTGCCTTTTTTCTTCTATATAATCAAAAATAATTCAAATGTCGATTTTTGTTGTGCGGCATTATATATATTTTTATGTGTATGAGGAGGACATTCAATTTTTTTCAGATTTTTCGAACGTCATTTATGTCTCCTGCCTCGTCGTTGGTTTTTTGGCATTTTTGCAAATTTTAACTTATGAATTAATAGTTTTCAGCATATCAACCTCGACAAAAAAAATCCGGACGGAATAGTTTTTTTTTTTGTAAAATTCTCTCGGCTTTTCAATGACCATATTGCCGATGCAATATGGCTTTAGAAAAGCACTGAAAAACGCGGGAAAAAAAATAAAAAGTAGTTTTTCGTGATGAGCCTAAAACTTCAGATCAATAAAAAAAAAAATTTTCGGGTTCCTTGTAGTTTTTTCACTTATATATGGTGAAGTTTAAGACTGGGGAATCATGTTTCCAGGTGCTCCAGTACCCCAGCTGCTTACCCCAATCTAAAAACTTCACCGAATAAGTGAAAAAACTGCAAGGAATCCGAAAAAAATATTTTTGTTGATATTAATTTTCAGGCTCATCACGAAAAACGACTTTTTCATTTCCTTTCGCGTTTTTCAGTGCTTTTCTAAACGCATACCAGATAGGCAATATTTTCATTAAAAAGCTGAGAGAATTTTACAAAAACAACTTTTCTGACAGCATTTTTTTTTCGACATTGTCGACATCTATTTATTTTCGTTGTTGGTTAGTTGCTTTGGCCGTATTATTTTATAGTATTTTTGTTATATGATATTTTTTTTAACGTGCTTTGATGCAGGGCAACCGTGTTATAGATGTAATTTGGTATGATTACTTTTTACTCTCTCGGTTTGAGAGCGAGAACCCTACCTTACCGACATTATTTTTTTCGGTTTCCTATTTTTTTTTTAAATTAAATTAATTGCTCAGCTAATTCGTGAGAATTAACGAAGCAATATTCCTCTACCAATGAAGTTCTTGGTAAATGAAAATTAAATTTATTTTCTTTTCATCATAATTTTTCGATTTATTTCGCAGGGCTGACGTTGATAATTTGAAATTCGTGGTGACGATCGAGTTGCCCCATTTGTACGTCGAAGGCACTTACGGCATCAAGGGAAGCGTTCTGCTTCTGCCCATATCCGGATCCGGACCCATGCACGGAAACTTCACCGGTTGCACCGGCGTCGTGCATTTCGACGGCGAGCTCCAGAAAGACGACAAAGGCGTCGATCATCTTCACGTGAAAAATTTCCTCATGAAGATCACCGTCAACAACGGCAATCTTCGACTCGACAATCTCTTCGACGGTCAAGCTGTCCTCGGCGATCTCATCAACAACGCGATAAACAACAATTTCAAAGATTTCTCGCAAGAACTTCTTCCGCTCATCGAGAAAGCTCTTTCCGAAACTTTCTGCGACATTGGCAACAATATTGTCAAAAATTTTGCATTCGATCAACTGTTTCCGGCTTAACAAAAATTTGCCCGATGGGCGATGGGAAGGGGGGGATGTTTACGACATTTTTTCAACCAACAAGATCGAACCTTCGGATCGACGGACTTGCACCGATGCATCGAAATAATCAATTTTCAAAAGGGGATTATCGAAATTGTGCGTTTTTTTATTTCAATGCCAAAATTAATCAATTTATCCAACACGAATTTTTGGCAATACATACTTCCACGGTTTAACGAGGTTTGGAGAGTGTGCATTTTGTTTTTCTTTTTTTTTGTTTAAAACGCACGTGTTGCGAAGATAATACAACATTAAATAATTTTTGGTTTTTGTTTTCTGCAACTGGTAAAGAAAAAATAAATTTTTGGTTTAATGATGTATCATTGAATGTCTGAAGGAAAATAAAAGAAAAATATTGTCGATTGTTAACCCGACGTTTATTCAAACGCAACGCAATTTAGTTTCACGATTATAATGAAAAAAACGTTCTATAAAAAAAATTATGATAAAAAAAGTTATATAAAAAAAATAATAAAAAAGTTATTAGAAAAAAAAGATAAGTAGGTAATAAAACGAAACATTAAAAACGATAAATTTAACATTTTTCCATAATATTTCACATGAGACGACACGTGATTCGTCATTTTTTATTATTTTTCATTTTATTATTTTTCGTCCGAATTATGAGCAAAAAAAAAGTAGTTTCAACTTTTATCTTTGTCATGTGTCTATGTGCATTTTCATCGTCAATCGTCTGGACACGTGTCTGAGGTTGCATCGTGCATCGCGCGTGCATTGCTAACTCGCGGATTGCGGAAAACGCGACGCAAGGATAACGTGACGTTTTTTTTCAAATTATTTTTTCAATTTTTCTTTTATTTTTACATCTCTCGAAGGCCACGAACCATTCACCACTTCTTTTGTATTATACCGTATTATACATCGTGCCGACATTATTGCCGGTCAGCTTCACGGACTCATCGACACTCCACGAGAGTTGTTTGCCCGAGAGTGCTTGGCCAGTTTTTTTAACAGATGTTTTTTTTTTTTTTTTTAAATTTTAATTCCAATCGCTCGCGAACAGCTCGACGCAAATATCTCACAGCAAGAACAAAAAAAAATCTTCGAGGCGTCTGGCTTTGTCGAGTTGTCGGTTTTTCTTTCTTTTTTTTTGTCTCCAAAGGATTCCACTTGACTCAGAACTATTCTGAGTTTAAAAAAAACGAAACAAAAACGAAAAAATCGCTTGCCTATGTTTATTCGTCGATGGAAACATCAGTGAACACTCTTGAAATTGAATATTAGAATGAAAAAGAAAATGCCGAGTGGGAAGGATTGACAAAATAAAGTTCTCCAATTTCTTGTTTGTTTTTTTACTCTTTTTTTCGTTCTTCTTTTTTTTTCGTAACACTCGAGTATCACATAAACCGATCAAAGAAAAAAAATGCGTCGTTCGTATATTTCATTGAAATAGACAACTCGTCATTAAAAGAAAAAAAACAAGTCACAGTAAGTGATATTTTTTGCCGAAACGATTCGACCGACGAGTAACAACTTTACAATATAAATTATATTGAACAAACTGCAATAAAAAGATTAAAAGAAAAAAAATTCACGTGAATTGCAGTTTTTCCAATCAAGACTCGATCTCGCAGTTTCAATTCTTCCGACCGAAAGCGACCCCAAACTCGATCGCATTAATTACCGCCGTGCAATTATCGCAACGACCTCGGAAGCATCGACATATATATATATATACATATACCTATATATTCACATTTACACACACGTGTTTACAAAAAAAAAAAAAAATTCTTTGTGAAAAAACGTCAAAGATTTATTTATTCTCGATCGGGAAATAATTCGTTGTAAGTGAAGTGTTTGCAAATTTTGTTGGCCAATTGTAGAACCTCCTCGGATATAACTTTTTCGAGATTGGGAGTTATCGAGGCGAGAATTTCTTGACGTCCACCGTCGATCGCAGCATTTATGGCGGTGCTGATAGTATCCTGATCCGCACCGTCGGTCGGAGTGAATTCGGCCTCGTAATCCTTGACGTTCAATTTCGTCGTCATTGACGGGAAGAACATGTATTCCTTGCCCTTGCGCTTGATAAGCTTCCACTTCATTGTCACTTTGGCCAATATGTCGGCTGCAGTTCACAGGAAAAAAAAAACGTCAATAAATAAATCGATAAAACAAAATAGAAATAAGTGTACATTATTTAATCAATAAATTTTATTAATCTGATGAATATTAACCCTCCGCAGTCACACTGGGTAGAATTGAAATATCTGATATTTCCTGGCTCCTAAAAAGATTTTTTTTTCATTTTAACATGTTGCCATTTTTTGGGTTCCGTTCCTTGAATTTGAAAAAATGAAACCCTTGTAAAATCACTCTTGTGACTGTCTGTCCGTCTGTCACAGACGATTTTCTCAGAAACTATGAAACGTAGAAATTTGAAATTTGACATAATAATACATCTCATTGACGCGAATATTTTGCACTAGTTGACACTTCAAAATATTCATACGAGATTTGATGAGGGAGCAAAGGAGGTGTCGTGTTATTGTTGGAAAGTGTGACTGGGAAGGGTTGAAATAATTTTTTTTTTGGTTATAAATTAAAATAAACTCGAACTCACTTGTCGTGATGTGAATGGGTCCCTTGGCATTGATCGGCACGACTATCTTCGCCTGGACATCGTAATCGGCATCGAGAATGAGTTTCTTGAAGACAACTTCGATGTCGAGCTGTTTGGTTTCCAAATCAATTTTCAAATCCTTGGCTTCGAAATTCGTGAAGCCGTGGAATTTCACGTTCTTGGCATATGCTTGCAGCTGTTCCGTGTTTGAAATCGGAAATCCTTTGAAAATCAGAGGTTCCAAAGGCGGTACGTCCATTTCCGGCATTCCCGTGCGCAATTTATCACGCAGACCGTCCACGCTGTTTTTCACGCACCCCGCTAAATCCGGATTTCTTCGACCGCATATTTTTATGTAGGACGCTACATTGACGGAAAAATTTTTGCATTATCGACATTTTTCATTGACAAGAGGGCTTTCTTTCGGAACTCAATGGCGTAAAATATATATATATATATATATACATATGAATATTATTCCAATTTCTGATATATTTTTCATTGCAGAAAAATAATAATTGAATATCTTTCAAGATTTCTCAAAATCATTTGAAGCCACATAACTAATTTTCTCAGATGATCTTGAGTAGAGGAAAACGTTTGATAAAACGTATTATCAAATAAATAAGTAAATATCTAAATAGATTGATTAATGCCATATTTATTTTCCCTAATAATTTTTTTTCCACGCATTAAAATAATTTTTGAAAAACAAATTGTCACGAGGCTTTGAAAATGGTTTTTCGAAAATTATGCAAAAGCATTGTTTTGGTTTTTGTTGCGATAAAAAATGTTGGAACTCATTTTTTTTTCCCACGCGGTTCAGTTCGATTGATTTATAATTCAATCGATCGATCGATCGATCGATCGATGAAAAATATTCGAAGAAAACTTACGAATTTCCGCGGTGACGAAGGTCGCGATGGAAATGACAAGAAACAGTTTTCGCATCATTATTAAAGAATCACTGCGAACGGGTGAAGATAGCGGGACCGACGAAGACACTTAAGATCAAGGACTATGGGTTTTGCGTCGCGTTTTGATATTCTGACCTGCGTCGAGAGCCGAAGACTCGCGCGTCGATGGAAAAACGGAAACTGATGACGATGGGTCAAGTGGTTTCTTTTATATAGCCAACGTGAGGCTGCGCCATGACGTACGCGTAATTCTGAATCATCTATCGATGAATTCAGGGCCATGGTCGGGATCTCACTGAGGTGGCTGCTAGTTCTGGTTCTCCCACTTTTTTTCTCTCTCTCTCTCCCTCTCTCTCTCTCTCTCTCTCTCTCTCAATTTTTTCGTCTTCTTGTGCGTTTTTTAAAAGTTTTTTTCTGCTATTCGAGTTCCACCGCTTAGAGGTCTGTCAACAAAGTCTCGGGACTCGATTTGTAACACGTGTTGTTTACGATTTTTCGGCACGTGTATGTCCATGAACTGATTTATATGAATAAATTATATTTATAAATAATTATTTTTACCATAATAATTTCTTGTAACACTTATTTTTATGAACAGATAAACAAAAAGGGAATTCAATGAGAACATTGAATTTCAATTTTCAGTCGCCACCATTCAATAAAAAACGACTGTATAAAAAAATAGAAAAAAAATCATAGATTCCTTCTTCGATAAGGTCTGTCGAATCACACAATTTATTTTCTCAAGTCCAGACCATCCGGTCTGAATTTTCAAGGTCCAAGATTTCAGTTGACCCCATTTAAAACGTTCTTTTGGTTGGCGTTACTTTTCACCAAGGTCAAGGATACGTTTTTTCGATCGTTTGACCCTGTTTCTAGTGGAAACTATAACCAATTTACTGGGTGAAAATCGGTTGTCACTTGCGTTGACCTTTGAAAACGATGAAATTTTGTTAGCCTCTGTTGCGACGTTTTTATCGACTTGCACAGAGTCATTCATGATCAACCACATTTCAATTGATTAAAATTCCAATGATAATTAATTTTTATGTGCATTAGTTCAGAATTTACGACGACGAATATCTGTAATAATTAATGCTTGATCGGAACATAATTACCGATCGAATAGCTAAAGCAGAGATAATAAATATGGAAAAATTTAAATATCACTATACGGCAGTGAATAAAGAAAAAATTTAAATAACATTGATCATCATGATCATTGTTGCTCAGTAAAAATTGCAATTATTCAAAAAAAATATTTAACAAAAAAATCATTATTATGTTTATAATTGAACGAAAAAAAAAATAATAATAAAGTTTAGAACGATCTGTTATGAAGCAATTTCGTCGCGTTAATGGAAATCGTTATTCCATGAATGACGAGCCATTAGAAAATAAATATCCTCGACCGATCTTCGGATTTGCTTCAATGTCAAGCGTCATTAATCCGATGTAATCAATGTCCGAGAACGATTCACAACAAAAAAATGACACACACCCGTGCGCACACACACACATACGCGCAAATGAAGGTTGAGGATTTATTACATACACAGACATGTAGCCGATGGCAAGGTTCATCGGATAAACGTCTGGGTTGTTGAAATTTCGGCGCCTGGTGAATTTCAACATATATTTTATTTCTTTCTAATTTTGCTTCCTCATAGAGGAAGCTGTGTTATTATGGCGGGACATTTTTTCCGAGATCGTCGTGTCACCGTGTTTAGAATGGGCTGAAACGTCGAAATTACACATTTGGAGAAAATTTTCTGATGTGTGTATGTGTGTGTAATGCTTTCCCAAAATTCAATAGTGTATAACTCTAAAACGGTTTTAGCTACAGTCTCCAATTTTTGCAGACATGTCCAGCTCTATAATATCTTCGTTGACTATTAGTTTTGTCATGATTCAAGATGTGGCTCGGATTTTATGTCGTTTTTAAATTACCAAAAAAGGACGTTCGCACTATAGCGATCGCAGGTTTTGAGATATCCGTCTGGATAGTTTTTCACGAATAGATTTGTATCTAAGGCTGGTTTATATTGCATTTGGGCCGAATTCATTGAGAAATTTTGATATTATGATATTTTACATTTTTCAAAAAAATAAATTTATCAATATAACTCCCGTAAAATTTGACCGATTGCACTCTAACTTTCCAAAAGTTTATAACATTACTCGGTCGTGATATGTATTAAATTTGGCGGAGATCGGCCGAACGGTTTGGATTTGACAGAAATTCAAGTTTTTCAATTCTGAGCCTCTGCCGATTCGAATATATGTGACTTGTCCATACTTAATCTCACGGATTCACGTGACTGAACGGTTGGGTTCGTTTGTTGTATTAGATTTGGTGGAAATCCATTTGGACTTTCAAATTTTAGGAAAAACTGAAATTTTATACATCCACTGGTGAATATTCAAAATCAAATATCTAAAAAAGCTGCAAGTTGAAACTTGCTATTTGCTTCCTCCGAATCGTAGGTAGCGGATTCCTCTATGAGGAAGCCAAAGAATTGGAAAAAATAAATAAAAATGCTTCCTCCATTCGGAGGAAGCGGATTCCAAGTTTCAACTTTTCCAAACTGATTTTCTTCACTCACCCTTGTGACACGTGAACGCCATGTGCTACGAATTATACGTACGTTAGATCGTACATTTTGTTACAGATCGCTGAGATACGGTGCATGCCCCTTTCCTTTCGTTGATGGAAACGCCGGTCTAATTGTAAGTCGCGAGTATCATTGCTCCATTTTCCGGAGAAAATTTTTTCACGACGAGCCATGGAATTTTCATTCGCGTTATTCGTCACTTTTTTACCTCGTGGCCAATTTTGAAAATATATTCAAAATACTCTTCTGACTTGAAGGGACTGAGTCACCTCAAAAATTAACTTTTTTTTTCGTGACATGATCAATCCAAATTTAAAATCAATTTTACCCTGATAAAATACCTATACTCGGCTAACATTTCAAATTTTTTCATGGTCATATGAAGCATCTGAAAGCTGTAAGATTTATCACAAAATTTTTCACTTGTCGTAGCTTTTTTAGCTGAGTATAGGTTTTTGAAGGGTAAAATCGATTTTAAAATTGACTGATTTTCTTCAATTTTTTAGGTGCCCCCTTAAACGATCTCAAATCGGAATACCTATTAAATAGCAATATCCATTGTAAAACAATATTTGTTGTAAATTATTATCAATTATACATGAATGACTTTTTTATTAATTGCAAAAAAAAAATTATTTTTAAAAGTATTCGAAAGATATTTTCATTGAATTTCCATTACGTTCGAGATTTCCATCCATGCTTCCATCGAAGCACGATCGCGACATCGAACGTACGTTCGAAACGAAAAGGATAATGAATATACAATCGGCGCTCGACGATAAACCGGTTGGCTGGGATTCATAGACCACCTCGAAACGCATGTTAGTCGACGAAATACAACATCGTGAGCCAATAAAAAATACCAGAAAAAAATAAGCAGGGTGTTATTTCTATCGAATTATCATTCATCGATTTTTGTAGCTGCTGTGTGTGTGTTTTTTTTTAATCAGAACCAGACTGTAATTAGTCACTGAAATGTTGTACACAGACGTACATCGATGACCCAAAAACAGAAATGATCAAAGGAAAAAACGTTAAAAGAAAAAAAATATTGATATGACGTTAAACGAAAAAAAAATGTAATCCGTTTTGCACACATTGAAAAGTGAACTCGACAATTCTTTCTGCCCACCCCATCGAGTGGGGTACCTTACAAAACATTTTTAAATAACCCTTTTTTTTATACAAGCTAATTTGTGAAGGTAAAATAATTCTTATTGCGTATCACATACAGAGCTTCAAAGAAATCTCAAAATCGAATAATTCATTACAGTGATCCAGATTTCAATGAAATGGACTTGATTGTACACGAAAACAATAAAAACAATGAATACGGAAATTAATACGGAAATGTGTCCAACACGCTACTTGACTACTTTTTGTTTAAATCAAAACCAGAGTGGCTATTTCCAGCTACCAGGGCTAATGCGAAGTAACCAAACATCAATGACGTCAATCGCATCAACGAATATATAATAATTTAAGAAAGATTCGTTTTTTGTTTTCTTCTTTTTCTCCAATTTTAATCGATCCGGTTTTTCGTTAGGTAAAAACGTGAAATGAGACTTTGGAATGTATTTCGTGTGACGTCTGATGTGACCTCACCCGAACGTTCGAATCGGAAACATCGAAACGCGTCGGATGCAGCGACGGCCACGAGAAAAAGAATGAATCGAAAAAACGAGCAAAGAGGCCACCGGTGCACCGATTAGTTAAGGTAGCTCAGGTGAAAACCCAGTCTGAACTCACACCAACTGGAACCTGCGAATAAAACCGACGAGTTAGTCGCGTTTGTCGTTGTGACGATATTCTCTATCTCTCTCTCTTCTCAACGTGTAGTGCGTTTGGAAAAAAAATTTCGTGAGAAACACTTTTTTTTTCATCCCATAATTAATGATGTGACGTCAACTGTCGAAAGAAAATAAATCACAAAAAAAAACAAATATTGTCGTCTAGACTGCGAAGATCTGGTGATTGGAAAGAATGAGAGATGAAATATAAATAGTCGAAATTATTATCAATAATTATGAATATTTTTTAATAACAATGAAAATAAAATGGGAAATAAAATTATTGAAATAATAGAATGAATCGCGAAATTTCGGCTATTGAAAATATAATAAAAATAATCATTGCAATTATTGTCGATAGTTTCAAATTTTTTTTCAATTACAATGAAAATGAAATTAGATATAATAGTGAATGGAAATATAACGAATTGGGTAATTCCGGAAATTCGAAATAATCATAGAAAATGATAATTGCAATTATTATCAAAAATTATGATTTTTTGGGATAAAATGAAACTAAAATACATGGAAATAACATAAGATGGGTTACTCAACAATAGATCATAAGATTCTTTATAGATCCTATAATTCTTGATTATTAATGATTCTACATAAAAGTATTTTGAATATGGTGAAGTAATCGGTAACGCACCATGCGTCTGGGTCAGAACCAGAATCTGGGATTTCTGGTTCTATCCCAGACTGTGGCAATTTTTTTTCCCGATTAATATTTCATAAAAAATCGTTAATTCTGCTTGTTCCATGAATTATCAACGAATAGAATCAACACCAAAAATTAATCCATGAACAAAATATAATATGATAACTATTTTGTAAAGAACAGAAATATTTCAAATAATTGTTTTCCCATAGAGAAAGGTCTATGACGGTCCAAAAAATTTGTATCCGAATTTTTATGTTAACATTTTCAAAATGTTCTAGAATCATAACTCTGTCGTATCGATTTTCCGAGGCATTTCCATTTTCCAAATCTAAAAATTAATTGAGCTTGAAATCATTCTACGATAAGTTTTAAAATTCTAGGTCACAATAATATTAACAATAATATTTATATTTAATAATTATCCATCTCGTTCGAGTTTCAAGAAACATGTAATTTCTACATAGTGTCGAATAACTTTTTAAGACTTCTTAAAACGATGTTCCATCGAAGTACAATATACAAATCGAAAAAAAAAAAAAAAAAAAAAAAAAACAATTTGAAACTCGCAATTTTCTTCCTCCGAATCCCACATAATGAACGAAGATTCCTCAATGATTGGGTCAAAGATTGAAAAAAAAAATGACATTTTTTTCTTCATTTTTTTTTGCTTTCTCACAGAATCTTCGTTAACTAATGTAAAATTCGAACGAAGCAACTCGCAAGTTTTAACGATATTTTTTTATCGAATCGAATGCCTGTGCCCATCCGCACACGCGGGACAAGTAGTGCAATCCGCGTTTGGTCCGTCGTCGTTATAAGTGCCCGTGGCGTCAGCTAACGCGAGGAAAAGTCGATCTTTTCCAACGGACGTTGCGCTTAGAAAAAGAAGAAAAAAAAAAACACACACACACACATTTTTAAACCAGCCGCGGTCGATGGACGATCGCGGTTTTGCCCTGTTCGTCGTTCTCTCCCGGTCGAGTTTGGCGCAATCGCGTACGCACTCTCACGGCGTTACAATCTCCGATTGCGCCGCGTTACCGTGGAAAATCACGGGGCTGGCAAATGCAACTCGCAGAAAACGCGGGGCCCGTGCACCGCGGAGCAGTTGAGGGGGGGCGGGGGGTTGGGGTGGCCCCCCTCGAGCGACCAATAGCCGACAAGTGGCACGAGGCAATCAACTGGCCGAATGCAATAGTGCAACGATTTCAGGCTTGATCGATACACACACACACTTACACACACTTACACACATTTACACACACTTAAACACACACACACACACACGTTCCGTTCGTCAACCCCGACTTCGTGCGTTATCCACATATCTCGCAAATTTTCACGAATCCCCATATCATGGTTCTATCTATCTCTCTCTCTCTCTCTCTTTTTTTTCTATCTCTTTCTCTTTCTGTGTCTCTTGTGGCGGTGCAGTCCCAATCGACAAACCCTCAGTTACGGCTGTTCAATCGTTACCATCCGATCGCGAGGCACAGACATGTTCGCTCTACTAATACGCGTGTGGTACGCAAAAAATTTGGCTGTTTTCTTTCACCCGAATTATATCGCATACAAATGTTGTCCAACGATTTATTCTAATTATTTTTAAAAAATATATATCCGGATGGGAAATTGTTGCACGAATTTTCAAAGTTTCCCGCGGTAAAATGTTTGACGGAATAAAAATATTGTCGAGGGTAAATTTTTTTTTCTCTCGGGGAAGGATCGCGATCGATCGGAAATCGGTCTTGGGAGATTTTTTCGAGACGCATCGGAAACGTGAAGAATGGGAAAATTGTGCGATGGGACAAAGGGGGAACAATGTCGTTGAATCACGTGACAATGTGCTTCACGGTTTTTTTTTTTTAATTTGACGATCGATTATTTTGAATTACAATAGATCGTTTCACGAGCTTGTGTTAAATCAACCAATCAGGATCGACTGGAAAAAAATAAGTCCGTTCTCTCCTTCGACGTGATTAATAATTTTTTATCTTTTTCTCGCTTATTTTTAAATTGTCAATTTTGTCGAACAATAGGGGACAACGAATTCGCGATTTGTCGATGATCCTCGTAAGTAAAAAAAAAAAAAACAACAACAACAAATAAACAAACGAATAAAAATATATGAATGTTTATTCATATATTTTGATTTAAGAAAAAAAAAAAAAACAATCATCAGCGATAGTTTACGCGATTTCGCGTATGGAAATTATTTTATCGATAAAAATAGTTTCGCCTAAAATTTATGTAATGCAATTTATGAAATAAAGACTCTGCGATTAACGTGCGTTTTCCCAGTAACGTCATTCGTGTTACCTCGTTAGTATGAATGCTGCGGGGCGCCGGAGGACAAGGAGGGCGAAGAGGCGGCAGAGGGGCAGAGGGGGCACGTGGTACACATAACCAATATGTTGTAACACCGGCAGTATCCAATTAACTGCATAAAACATAGTTACATCGGCCGCGTATCTTTGAATTTATTCGCTTGTATATATTTTTTTATGTTCTCCATTTATCTATTTATTTATTTATTTGATTACATTTTTTCAGCATAATCGCTGTAATAAGTGGAGCGGCATCGGGAGCATTACGTGAGTACACGATTATCATGTTTGAATAAGCAACATTGCAACTTATCCATTATTATTGTTACATTTGACTGTTGGTGGTGTTTGTTTTTTTTCTCATTTTTTTTTTTGGTTGCTATTTCACAAATTACGCGAACGAAAGTTGTTCGGTCGTGTGAAAAGTGTTGTAATTGACGTTTGAACGGGTGCGTGATGCGATTGCAGCATCGTACATAAAAGTGTGCAAACGATCGGATCCAGAGATCGACAATTGCATAACGAACGCGATCGAGGATCTACGGGGAAAGCTCGCCGAGGGAATTCCCGAGCTCGATGCACCTGCGATCGAGCCTCTCACCCTCAAACAGATAAGACTGCTCAGAGGTCCGCAAGGTGCCAGGCTCGACATTAATCTGACCGATATTCAGGTAATCGATTTAGCTTCCTCATGAAGGAAGCCATGCGTTTCAACTTGCAGTTTTTTTCTTCATTCGAACGAAAAATAATTCGATTCGACATGTCCGAATTTTTTCCATTCAATGAATAACTGATTATAAATAATTAAAAAGGTTGTTTTTAACCAAGTACCAAATGCGTCCATTTCGGTCGATCGTCGAACGGTCGGAATCACTCAACTGCTTCTATTATTATATTTGCTTAAATCAACTCAAAACAAAATATCATTCTATGAAATATTTAATGACCAACGACCGACATTCAAATATTTCAACAGCTAGATCCATAATAAGTTGAAAACTTGATTCGAAATTATTATAATTTTTTCATAATTTTTCATTGCATTTTTGATTATAGTTTCATGTGGTCTCAAATCGGTCTTTCGCCTTTGGCAATATTTTTTATTTGTTGTATTGTATCCTTTATTAGTATTCCAAAGTGTGACAAGGATTATGTATTATTTTTAATTGTTACAAACTTAATAAAAATTGAGGAAAAAAATGGCCCATTATGGTTATCGAAAATGATGAATAAATTGAGGAACAGTTGTTAACACCTAAAATTCAATGCCATTTTCAATGTCCACTGATTTTCAAAAATCATGTTGGTACCGCATAGAAGCTCATGACTTAAATTGAAGAGCAAAGATTCATGAAATTTAATTTCTCCTCTAAATATTTTCATATAATACAAATTCTAATGCGGAATCTATATACATTTTTCTTCTTCCTTTCAAATTCGATTTAAATTCGTGAACAAATCGGTTTTATTTTACTTTTATATTTGCGAAGCAATTGGGGTGCAACGATGGTTTCGTGAAATAACCGTTAGCGATTGGACGTGGAATAATCGTGCGCTTCGTCGATTCGACAGGTGAGCGGCCCATCGACCTTTAAAATTCGTGATCTCAAGGCGAACACCGATGACGTATCGTTCACGTTCAAAGTTAGCTTCGACAGGCTCAGCTTCCGTGGAAAGTATCAGATCGACGCGAGGCTGTTGCTGCTCCGGCTCGTTGGCAACGGAGATCTCACCGGAAACTTCAGTGAGACTATTAAAATTATCGTTATCAACCTTCGAACGACCTGAACACGTGTTAAATTATCGAAATTTTTTCAATATTTTCTGACATTCATGAACACTCGAATTTACGTTCTGGAAAATTTCTGAAAAATAACTTTTTCATTTCTTTATTCATTTGATAAAATACTTTCGAGAATACTTAGAAAATAATCTTTCCATTCGAAAAAAAAATAATAAACATGCTTTTAGATTTATAGATATTTGTAAATGTTTGTTATCGTTATAAAATATTTTTTTATCATAGTCAAAAATATTTCTTTCTATTTAAAATCTATCATGCAAAAGTTTTTTCCGATTCAAAAATTATTCAAAAATATTTTTCATGATTTGTAAATATAAGCAACCGTGTATTATCATTGCAAAATATTTTTACTAGTGTTGAATACTTGCAAAAATTCACTCGCATCATTCTTAAAGTTTCTTTTTGACGACCTGAAAATGACAGATCTTCATTTGGTTCTACGATTGATTGCAACGAATATTTCAATCATTCAGTCTCGTGCTTAGACGATCTCCCGGTTTATATATACCGGGAAGTTGTAAACCGGTGACCTTGAAATATTCCCAACGCATGTGGTCATTAAAAAAGAATCGAAAATTTTAATAATTCACAGCTGGCTACGATTCCGACGTAATTCTTCGAGCGGACAAAGTCGAGAGGGATGGAAAAATTTATCTCAACTTCGAACAGATGAAGCTCGGTATAAAGATCGGCAAGGCGAGTGTTTATCTGAGCAATCTCTTCGGTGGAGATCCGATACTTGGTTAGTAACGAATTAAATCCACGACTCGATAATGCATCACTGACGTTCGAAACTTAAATGAATTGCTCGTTTCCACTTATCAATAAGATCAGAAATTAAAATCTCGTCGCCTCACTCTTATCCTCCTCATAAATACATTGTTATTTTTTTTTTCTTTTTTTCGTGCTAACGTCGACTAAAGCATTTCAAATTGATATGCAAAAAAAAAAAAAAAACCCGCTTCTGGCGTGTAATAACTCACAGCTTATCAAAACCGAGAATTTTCATTTTACAGGCGTTGTAAACTCGTAAATTTTATTCTCATAACCGGTCTGTATTTCACCCGGATGGTGTTGACCAATAAATCAATGTTTTCCGGTCGCTAAAGAAAAAAAGTTCCAAGTTTAAAAATAACCTTAAATATTTGGAATTTTCCGCAATTCGACTCTTCTGTCATCTTACGGTGTTATTCGTGTTTTTTGTGTGTACAATATATCTTACGAAAACATTGTTGTTAATTCATTATCATTATTAATTATAACATTGCGGCCAGAATATAAAATTTAGTGATTATACTTTAGACACTGTTTCGCATTATCTGAAAAAACATTGCCGGTAATTCTAAAGCATAAATTATCAAATTATTGTTAATGTATTACGATTATTGATTATCGATTCGATATTGAAATATTTTATGAAAATAAATGAATTTTTTGTTTATTTGTTTTTAATCTTTGGCCTGCTCAGAAAAAAAGAAAAACCAAATTGCAAGTTTCAATGATTATTGTGACAAAGTTTTCAAATTTCTTTTTTTTCTCACGTCAGCCAGATCGATTCGTCAATCAGGCATTCTGACCCAATGTACCTTTGAACTCTAATCATCATTATTACAGTCAATCGCGATACGTCCGGTCGCGAATCAATATCTCAGCTCTGATTATCCGTTGTAACAGTTAAGTTGCGTTATTGACGATCGATTATATCTCAATCGTGAACAATTTCCCACAGTTACACGGAAAAATTATCGTCATCACCAACGCACGACAATTATCTATTATTAGCCAGTCGTGTTTTTCGAACCGGTTTTCAGTTTGAATTTTTTATTCTTTCTAACATTTTTTCTTTTTTTTCGTGCATAACGTTCTTTACTTTATGATACATTATCGGCAAACGAAGTACCGAAGACACGTGCGAATGTGCATTTAGAATATCGCATCGTGTCGAGACAAAGTGCAGTCAAAGTCCAGTGATTCGATTTATTTAATTTTTTTTTGCTTACCTTTTTAAACATGTTTTTTTATTGTTCAAATTCGTTTATAATTTTTCTGGAAGATTCGAATCGATTGGATTAATCGATCTATCGCTAACATGTGAAAAAAATGTTGTTGCAGGAGCCGCGAGTAATCAGGTGCTCAACGCAAACAGCAATCTTCTGCTGGACGAAGTTCGTCCTGTACTGGAAACAGCCCTTGCCGATCTATTCACCGAAGTCACCAACAAAATTACGAGATCCTTCACTTACGACGAATTGTTTCCCGACGATTGATAACAAAATTACAAGTAAAAAAATAATAAACTATTATTATTATCATTATTATTATTATTATTATTTGTTTACAATATTTCGGTTCGACCTTTCTGCACCTACGATTTTTTATTCACACAATTGTCTGTCGCGGTCTTGAAATTTTTATTATTTTCTCGCGAAACAACGATATCCATTGGCTCACTCGAACGAGAAGAATAAAAAAGTAGAAATAAAAAATTGAAAAAAAAAAAAAAAAACAATAAAATAATAAAACTCAAATTGAATCTGTTACCGACAACACGTTGTTCATCGCCTGAAAAAACAAAAAGCTTCACTGTTTCTTTGCTTCTTCTGAAAATTGGGTGCTTTTGTGGTTAAGGGGGGACTTATCACGTGTATATCCATTTTCGAGGTGATTTTTTGGGAATTACATTCATAAAAACGGTTGAATGTACAGTGTCAGTATTTCACAGTTACATTTATACATGCTTGAAGAAATATCTTGATTTTGTTTGAAGCATTTTAGGACATGTTGCTTGAAACATGTATGAATGTAATTCTGGACTACTACACTGTACATTTAACCACGTGCCTAAATTTAATTCTCAAAAAATCACCTCGAAAATGGGTATACACATGATAAGACCCCCTTAAAAAAAAAATTGAAGGCAACTTCGTGATGACTGAGTAAGATAAAAAATACAAATATATCTATATGTATGTATATTATCTGGTCAATGGATTCTCACGTGGAGATATGGTCTTGTGGATTAAGTCAATAATTCGTCAAGGGTGAGGGCCCCCAGAGCCCTCGCTGCTAGAGCTTTCGCTATCGAAGCTGCGGTTTCCTCGACTATCGGATTTATTATGTCCAATACGAGACGTGGATTCGTGTTGAAGAACGTCGTTGCTGCGTCCGCTGGATTGATGAGAGAAACATAACATAACAATAATATGGTATTAATAATTGTGTTGGACGCGCACGTGCATTTTCTTTTGCTCACCTGTGAGCAATTGAGCAGGTGGAGCTTTGAGTCTGATATTGCCATCGCCAACGCGAATTTTCGTCACGAGTTTGTTAACCTCAATCCTTCGTACACCATTTTTGTCGTTTATCACACGGCCCTGTGCGTTCACTCGCGTTTGCGTGTTTGCTGAAAATCATTTCAAACAAATCTTCAGCATCGAAAACAAAAAAACAAAAAAAAAAACAAATTATCTTCAATTTGGAAAATATAAATGAATACAAAACCTTAGCTTCGAAAATTGTGAAAAAAGAGGTTTTAGCTTCGAAGATATAAAAAAGTATTATCTTTAATTTGGAAAACATAAAAAAAAAATTATTTTAAACAGGAGTCTTCAGTTATAAAAAAAAACCATCACAGCAAAAAATTCAAAATAAAAATTCAATTTTTAAACGTGATGTATATCTATATATTTTCTACACTTGAATAACGTCCATGCAAAGATTCCTTTACCGATTTCGAAATCTTCGACCGAACGTAAATGCAAAGGAAATTAAAAAAAAAAAAAAAGATTCGACTCACTGAAATTGCCGCGAAAAGCTCCTCTTCCGTTCAAACTGATCAATCGCAGAGTGCCCTTGACGTCGTAGTGTCCTTTCACGTGGATGTACGGCAAATGCACCTTCATGAAAACCGTGAGATCGTCCGGATTCGCGCGCAATTCGTCAATGAAAAAATTCGTGCCACCGTATACTCGGACGTTGGTGAGATTGGCTTTTACTTTGAGAGCCTCGAGACTGCGATCGACGACGAGAGAGGGCAGTGACAGAGGATCGAGAGCCGGTAATTTGAGCGATGGAATTCCCTTGATCAATTGGGGCGTCAAAACTTCGAGTTGACGTAGTACACACTTGTTGAAGTCATCGGGATTGGCCGCGCGAGGACACGAGGTTACACCCGGTGCTGCGTCATTGGTCGATCAATGGAATTAATGAAAAAATCGTTTTTAATAAATTACATAATAATAATAAAATGAAGACAACGAGAAAGTTAATAATCGAATAAACGTGGTATCGTTTGCGTGAAAAATTGACGAAGAGATGTGTTTGCTTTCTTGGTGAGTCCCCAAACTAAATTTTCCACCATTATTTCAAATTATTTTCATCGTCGCATTCAGGGTGAAGATGATTGGAAGTTGGATGAAGTTATGAGCGATTATTATCTGCGTTTTAACTCAATTTCATCCTAAAAACCTGCACGTCATTTCCATTTTTTTTAGTTTCGAAGGTGAAACGAAGGTCAAATCACGAAAAAAAAAAATGTTTTACCCTTACTCGGAAGGTGCAATAAAGATGAAAAATTTTGGAAATTGTTTGATTGGATTGGAAAGATTGGAAATTGTTGAGTAGCCCCAACCCTTTAAGGTTAAAACGAAGGTGGACGAAAATACTTTCTATATCTCACTTTGCTTTCCAATTTGGAGACATAAGCAAACAGCATCATTCCTCGTTCCGGTAGCAGATCATCAAACGTTACTCTAACAAATTTCGACTATTGTAGTGATGCAATTCGTTTTTTCACGTCAACAGATCACGAATCGTTGTCGTAGAAAAAAAACCATTTTATTCCAGAACAGACCAGTTGTGACAAATACTTTTCTGGCACCCTGACTAAAACTGTATCAACCTAGTAATTTTGCTGCAGTGACTTAGGTGGGTTATCGTAATGTAGAAATTTGGTTCTATGTATTTGTTGTACAGCAAAAATGGACAATCATCCTAATCAGCTCGCAGCAAATGTGCTCAGAAAAGGGGGCTTAGGAGACAGAAGCCAAGAGGCTCGAACACTCGATTTAGATATTTAGAACATCAAATTAAACACAACGAAAGAACCAGCAGCACCTTAGACATGGGCCAAATCGATGGATGCCAACTAGAAATATGCAAAAACACATACAACCAACGAAATTCCCGAATGCTATAGGAATATCGAACAACAATTGAACAAATATAAAAAAATGTGTTTGTGACGAAAAAAAAAAGATTGCTTTTCGACGGATAGTAACCGGTGTGGACTATATTTAATTGCCGTGTTTTCACTTTGACAAGACGGGCCAGACACTCGCTTTTGCTGTTGGGGCAACGATTGTACTGCACATTGTGTGTATATCTATATATATATATTTATATACATATATACATAGAGTGTAGGGAGTGTCGAGTGGAGAGAATCGAGTGCCAGATCGGCAATCGAAAGTGAGCTCTCGTAGAAAGTGATATTACGGGCGTGTCTTCGTTGTCGTAGTCGTCGTCGTCGGCGGCTTCGGCGATAAGTTGAATGCTGTCTTTTTTTTTTTTTTTGTTTTTTACTGTGACGAATCTCCATTTAGAATCGATGCGCAAAAGCGTATAGCTCGTCATAGGTGCGAAAGAGATAGCGACGACCAATATTCAAATGGAGTTATGAAATTTTTTGAAAAGTTTTTCCCGAACAGTTTTATGCAGGATCGAGGACTCCATAGGGTTTTTATATATGTGTGTGTATGTGTTGTCAATATTGTGTGACGTTTACCAGAAGTCAAAATAGTATGAAATGATAACTACGTGTTGACTAGACTGTAAATGATTGAATTTATCAAAAGACTGCGATTAGGCGATTCCGATTTATTGAATTTATATTTATTCGACTGGTAAAAATATTTCGTACGTTATAAAAATGTAAGTAACATTCGAATATCATTTGTTGAATTAATTTCAAATTAAATATTTTCGTTTATTCATCGTGATGATAAAATTCGACAAGATTTTTTTATGGGGTTTATGGGAAATCTAATTGTCTCACATATTTGTTGTTCGAAATTTCTAAATCAACTGATTTTTTTTTCAATCAAATTAAAATTAAATACGTATAATTATATCGATCTTACAATTCATTGGAGAATTTATGAATCAAGAATCTATTTATCAGTTTTTTTTGGGTCAAACGATAAATAGACATTTTAGATTTTTTGCTAGTCCAACGTTTCACGACAATACAAAAATAAAAGTTGTTCCACGTTATTAAAGGGCCTTCGAAGAAAACATTAGAAAACAAAGAAAAACAAAAACGTTCAATATTTCCATTATGGCTTATATAACGCCGATGGATTTACAAAAATCAATATTCTCAAAATTACCATAAAAGTCACATATCAATCACATTCAACCGTTATCCTTGATCCGTTATCTTTGAATCATCCATAAGGTCAAACGATTAATCCACTTAAGCTTTCATAATTAAAAAAAAAAAAAAAAAAAAAAAACACAAAAAACCAATGTAACTCGACCATCCGTAGTTTCTTCATCGACGCATAATTATACAATGATACCCGCGTTACAGGAAACAATTTTTACAATCACCATTCGATAAACAAAGTGACAAGCCAACCGAATTGAAAAGAAAAACAAAACTAAACAAAAAACTCATTATCATAATTACGATAAACGTTCGTGACAAATGTCATGATCGCTATAAACGATAAAAAAAAAAAAAATAAATAAAAACCAAAGAAAAGAAAGATCAACAAAAAACAAACATAAACAAAGACCGTAGTTTCCCGACCGAAAATTTATACGAACTCGCACAATTCGTGTTATTACGTTGATTATATAATGTTACAAATTAAACAGCACAACAAAACATAAAAAAATATGTATAACACGATTACTCACGCAATTCCGACAGCACCGTGCCGACGAGGCTGACAAAAAACAGTGCTCCAGTCACGCACAGCATCCTCGCTCTTCAGCTGCACACTATACTATATATATATATTTCGATAAATAAATATATATATATATATTTATACGTATTTATATCTATATATAAATAAAACAACACACAACGATGAAATTTCGGAAAAACTTTGCTTTAAATTATTATTATTTATTAATACATATATATTTTTTTACGAATAATACTTAAAAAAAATATATATTTTTATAAAAATTATTAAAATTTGTGGGAAGAAAAAAAAAGTAATTCGTGATTGCGCGAGTGTATAATCGCAATTAACAGGAGAGCTTTATTGAAAATGCGATCCGATGGTCCCGTCACCGGTGTATATATAAACTAAGTGCACTTTCTCCGTTACCACGAGCTATACACGTTGTTCCATCCGACCGTTCTCCGTTCCCTCCCTCCCCCCCCCCACCCCTCCCTTTCCCAATCATTCGCGTTTCCGTTCGTCCAAGTTGCGAGCCAACTACGCGATGGCATAAATAATTTATCACGGTAGAATGCCCAGCTTTTCAAATCTGTCATGGCCGTAACGGGAATCCGGTCGGTTTCCTCTCTCGAAAAAAAAAAAAAAAAAAAAAACGCGTCCTCGTCAACCGCGACCGATGATCTCTCGTCGCGATGCCGTCGTCGCAGCTTCGCGCGCACGCGGTTTAACGTCCGGCCGATAAAACACGGATTAACGACCGCGGGATAAGATTTATCACAATTATCGTAATCCCGTGTGCGATTTTGCTTTTTACCGAGAATGAGCATTTGCGCGCATGCGCACGGGTGGAATCTCGCGCGAAATAATAGGTCGATGAATTTGTGGATTGTGCGTGTATCGTATAATTACCGTAATTCGTCGTTGGAATCACGAGGTGCAAGATCGAATCGGCCTTCGGGATTTTTTTTTTTTTTTTTTTTTTTTGCTGTGACAAGAAAGACATGAAATCTTCGTTAGATGTTTAACGATGTGTTTGATGGATTCGTCGGGTGGAGGTTGCACTTTACGATTGGAAGACAAGTACCTGCCATCACTACTACTACTACTACTACTACTACTACTACTACTACTACTACTACCACTAACACTACTACTATCATAACAATACTGCTTGAATGCAATGAACTTACTTGGTAGTTTCTGTTGTCGAGTTCTGAAAGATCGTTAAATTATAATTCGACACTTGAAGGGTAATGATTATAATAATAATATTGTGAATCGTCGTGCAGACTCTTTGAATATGTGGAGGTTCTGTAGTGTTTTTTTTTTTTTTTTTTTCCTGCGAGGTCTTGTGACAATGAGTTAACAATTCGCAATTGTTGTTTGTTGAGCGCTTGTGAATAACGATTTTGAGATTTTTAACGTGTGAATGTGTATATGTTTACCGGATAGAAAAATATCGAAAAAAATGTATATTATAAGAAACTACACCTCAAAAAAACCGAAAATTTTGGCAGCTATGAATAATTTGTTTATCGATTTCGTGTTTTCTTTTTTTTCTCTAAAAAACGGTTTGATGAGTACGTCCGGCGTGATTAACATTCGTCGTGGTGACTGACTAACGTGTCAGGAGTTGAAAGTGCCCATAAGTCGATTTCTGAAAAAGTGGCACCTGATTCAAAGGCATATTCGAATGTTGAAAGAAATCCAGTCGACTCGGATCGATTCAATCGCGATCGAAATTTTTGGCTCATATTTTTTTTTGTATCAGTAACACGACGGAAGGTCCGAAGGTCCGGAAAGGTGAGAAGGTTCGTACAGAGAGTGAACGGAAGTCTTCGAAGATGGGATGAGCTAAAACTCAAATAAGAATTACCGAACAAGCAAAAAATGAACAAATTGTTGTTTTCAAGACGTCGTTTTATATCAATGACGAAGAGAGAAAATCAATAACTGGCCATCGAGTGAATATTTCAAATGCAAATCGTACAAGTGTAATTTGTAATATCGCAAATAAATAATAAATAATTTATATCGAATAAATACAATTAATAATTTAAATATAATATTTTTCATCTATGTATATATATATTAATAAATAATTAATTGTCTGAGTCGAGATGGGAATGGAGATGATTAAAAAATTTTTGTGAAAAAAAAAATTGATGGTGATGATCAATTTTTCGTCGGTAGATTGTTGTACATCCGGTAGACGATGGAGTCGGCAGTTTTCTCGCTGAGAGCCTTGGTGGCCAGGTCGTCGGCCAGCATGGCGGCCACCGCCTCCGCGGCCATCAAACCTGCGAACAACCGAAGAAAGTCACATTGTCGTCGATAACGAGTAGTTCGAGAAACGCTTTTCACGTAAAAAAAACAAATAATCGTGGTCTGGTCGTATTATTTTTTTTCCCCTCGGTGACATCGTCACGTAGCTGCACGGCAAGAAAGTGCATCGACGAGGGGGGCGGGGGGGGGGGGGGGCACAGTCATTGGCACGAGTCGACAACCCGGCGAAACAATCAAACTTACGAAGCCTCAAGTGAAAAAAAATATATAGATAATAGGTCGGCTCTCATTTGGCCTAAAAAAAGTATAGTTACCCACCTTTCAAATGATTCTAGACCATGAAAATGGAATTTTCATATCTTTTTCCGATTTTTAAATCCACCATCTGCAATGCCTGCATTCATTTCAAAGTTTTCAAAACCATTTATGTCATATTTCCGAGTTAAACACAAAAACGGTGGCGAAAAAAATACATCGGAAAAAAATGTATATTATAAAAAACTGTACCACAAAAACACCAAAAAATGTTGTCAACTGTCCGGCAAATATAACCTAAAAAAAATTATTTTTATTTTTATTTTTGAGGTTATGTTTGCCGGATAGCTGCCAAAATTTTTCGATGTCTTTGTGGTATCGTTTTTTACAATATATATATTATTTTCAGATATCTTTTCCCGATCTTTTTCGTAAAAAAAAATAAATGATTTCAAAAACTTTCGAATGAATCCAGGCAATGCAGAGGGTAAATTTAAAAATCGGGAAAAAATATGAAAATTTCGTTTTCATGGTCTAGAATGATTTGGGAGGTGGGTAGCCATACTTTTTTTAAGAACCACCCTAATATATGCTGTAAATAGTTTCTATATGGAATTTGACATATATATCCGATATAAAGACTATATATAGACTGTATATAAAATGTATACCATCGATAGAAAATTCAAATCAAAAGTTTATATATGTATTACGTCAAGTCCACTATATAATTCAAATACACGAATTGTATAAAGTATGTATACAGAATGCATATGGCAAATTCTGTATAGAAACTAAATGTAGTCCGGAGGCGTGAATAATTTTTTTTATGACACGCTGTGCATAAAATGCGGTTTTTACGCTCACTTCATTCGCGTCAAACCGCATTTACACATCTTGTAACATAACAATTTGTACAATACTCTTGCGAATAACGTTTTCGTGACTCGTGTGATTGCAACACTCGGCTCCGGCTTGTGCTTCAAACTCACACTCGCCAGACAAAAATGTTTCCGCATTGGTATCATAATGTACTGTGTTTCCAATCTAGAACGTGACAAATTAATTTTGCAATATCAATTTTGTTCTATTAAATTATCACGCTTTGGAAATCATGCACAATGCGGCCTCCCACTCGGAACTCGACGAATACCAATAAAATTGAAGGAAAACAATTTTTCCAGTTAAGTATTGGGAATAAAGAGGAAGGGGGAAATGTTCTATATTTCCATACTGTTCATAATATCATTTCAAATACCCGCTGAACAAAATAAGTTTGTAAAATTAATTTCTAAAAATCTATCAGAGCTAGGACTTTCGTTATAGTTTTTCGGCAAACTTACAAATAAGGCGTTTTATTCCCTGATTAAAAAAAAAATTAAGAATCAGTAGTTTCAGAAATAAGGGGGGGGGGGAGGAAATACTCAATTTTCGTCAATTTTTCACAATATCTTCTCAAATATGCTGTGCAAAATTATGAAAAAAATACTTTTGTATTCCATATAACAAGCCCTTTCAAATGACACCCCACACGATACATGAAATTATTATTTTTTTCTTATCGGGTACCTCATTGAATTTTGATAAGAATATTTCGAGTGTTAATTCGTAAAAAATATCTGGGTCAATGAGATGTATGGTAATGCCAAATTTCATAGTAATTGGCATAGTAATGGCATATTTCAACGTTTACGTCGCATGCATGGCTTTAAAAAAAAATCAGCTGTGTCAAACGGACAGACCGACAGACGTGCGAGTGATCTTATAAACATTCTGTTTTTCCCCTCCCCTTTGTACGTACGGAACTCTAAAAATAAATAAAAATAAAAATAAAATGTCGCGATACGCAATCCCGACGATTGAAATCGTTCGCGATCGACCACAAACGTCTACGGTCGTTGGGCCTCGTCACGGCACGATGGCTCACATAATCGTCCAGTGTTTTTACGTAACGCCGACGTACGATTACGCGTACGAACGACGATCGTAAATTAAAAAAAAAAAAAAAAAAAAAAAAAAAAAAAAAAAAATTCGTGTCTATCTCACCGGACATCGCGAATTAACGTAGGAGGTGATCGGGTTTTGTGTCTCTGCGACAGTTCGATCTGTCGTTGTACCTGAGCTCGGATTATCTTTCACTCTCGGCTTTCGTCTATGACTGAAATCACGTTTGATAATCTAAATACGTCGATAACGTAACGCGTCCGGGCAACACGGTCCACAGTCAATGCCCGCGAGTTGTCCCGTCTGGATAAGACAAGTCGACACGAGATCCAGCTTTCATCGAAGGAATTCCGTCGAGATGTAACTTGTGACTCGAGCCATCGGGTTTCGGCCGCCCAAACCCGTAACCAACGCGTTTTATATCGATCAGGGGCGTAAAAAAAAATTCATTACGACGAAAAATCATCGAACAATAAAAAAAAATAATAATAAATAAATTACGATTTAACGCAACGTAATTTTACGCGAAGTGAATTATTGTCGTCATCTTGTTTTTTTTTCTGACTGGGGGACGATGATTTTTCGAAAATAAAATTTAAAAAAAAAATCTGCCACTCTCGATATAATAAATAAAAGTATATTAAATAGAATAAAAATAAAATAAATTGTGATAAATGATTTCAGGAAAAAATAATAATAATTAATAACGTTAAGAACTTTTACGAATTGATGGAATAATTGCAAATTATAAAAAATTGATGAAAACAATATTTTGAAAAAAAAAAATGAATTGAATTAAAAATAGAAGTGAAATAACGAACGATTGATGTTTAGAATTTAATATTTCATCCGAAGTCTCTGCACTGTGCAAATCATTGTAATTTACTTTCTGACTGTGACGAAGATGATTTGCAAAAGAAAATAAAAAACAATAAATCACGGAAGCAGAGAATAATAATAAATTAAAGTTGATAAATTGAATTCAAGCACATTAATTGATATAATTATAACTTTAACGAGATTGACGAAGGATCAAGGCGGAATGATAAATTGAATTTAATTAATGATGAGTAAATAAAAAAATATTGTTTTACCTTGAGTGAGAATTTCTTTGACCGGTCCTTCCTCGTCCATTCCCTGAAGGGCGATGTTTTTGTGTTTGGCGCTCAACCTGGCTCTCGCAGCACGAACGACCATCGTGTCCTCGTCGAGCTTTTTCAACTCGAGCGTGAAGTCACCGATCACGTCCGCTTTATACGACAAAGTTTCAATCGTGCATTAGTTGTCGGAATGAAAAAAAAATATATGTGTATATTAGGGTGGACCTTAATAGGGTCGTTGACGAATTTCGACAAGTGCACCCCCCAGATAGGTTTGAAATAAATAAATAAAAATATGTGCGAAACCCCAGCACTGTAGTCCAATGAGAAGACGTGGCTGTAAGCCCGTTTTGTTTCCCATTTGAATAACATGGGATTTTTAGACTAATTCGGGGATTGTTTTTTCGAGTTGTCCGTAATCACCCAAAAATTCTTCATTTCAACAAATCTATTGTCAATGGGTATAACTACTCGTACATTTTTCTACAAGACATAAACACAAATAAATTTCAATTTGTGATGAAATCGTTTATCAGTTGTTATCATCGTTCATCGGTTTGCCGTTATCGATAATATACAGGTAAGGTCTTGTAAAAAAATATACGAGTAGTTATACCCATTGGCAATAGATTTGTCTGAATGAAGAATTTTTTTCGTGATTAGGGATAACTCGAAAAAATAATTACTGAATTAGTCTGAAAATCCCATGTTATTCAAACATGAATCAAAACGAGCTTACAGCCACGTCTTCTCATTGGACTACAGTGCTGGGGTTTTGCAGATAATTTTACTTATTTATTTCGAACCTATCTGGGGGGTGCACTTGTCAAAATTCGCCAACACCCCTATTAAGGTCCACCCTAATGTATATATATATGTACGTAGAATATACATATATATTCGTACGTGTTGCGTCACAAGCTGAGCGACTGACGCAACTATCGAGGAACCCAATATTAATATCTCGTAATTATCTTACTAAAGTTTCCGGCGAACAGTCCGTTGCCTCGCAAAACCTGCTTTCCAACTTTTCCCATCAACACGTATCCAGCGTTTATTCGCAGCATGGGCACCCGAATCCTCATTATCACGTGCATGATATCCTCCTAAAATAAAACGTTACACATTTACAACGAATACACAATAATTGAAAAGGAAAATTTCCGTAGCGAAATCCATGCGCATTAGAGTGTGTTAAAAAGGAAATGTTTTGTTTCGATTCTTATGGTGTCTCCTACATTTGAAGTGGATATACTATCAGGAGATATCTGTGGAAATTTCAGCCCAGTCGGACTATATTTAGAGGTTCCGCTTTCACGAATTCGATTTTGCCTTTGATCGACACGTAAAAAATTATATTATCTAAATTTCAATTTAAAGATGAGATGAAATGATGAAAATGGATTTTAAAAAATGTAACGAAATCTTCTAAAAAATCTAAAATCTTCGGAAAAAATCTAAATTTTTGTTTAGGTGTGCGTAAAATCAAATAAAATAAAACAATATAATAATAACGCATTGGCTGATAAATATTTCAATGTTTTTTGCTTATCCGGTATGCAAAAATTTGCATACCGGACTGCCATTAATATTTAATCCTATTACTGTATCGTGGTCTCGATTGAACCCGGGCCAAAAAATGTCAGTTCCCACATTCTCCAGGAGTTCATTGGTTCATTGTTTTTAATATTTTTATAATTAATAAATTCCATAATCTTCATATTTAACAAATTTCATCCTAAAGTAGAAACTCTGGGCTTGATTCATGAATTTTTCCTTATTTTTAGGATGACATTTTCTATTTTTTTTAAGCCTAGGGTCGATTCGACACCACGATGCACTTAAGTGGTGCGAAAAACAACGATACACTGATAGGGTTAAAGAAAAAAGAAAATAATCTAACAATCAAGATGATTAATTATCTTCGTGACAACTCGATAAATTTTAATAACGAGTTACCAATCACAAAAACTCACCTCTTCCGTTTTATCATCGACATGTTCGCGTTTCGTTCTCTTCACATCCCCGACCGCCACATCTTTCTCATCGTCACGTTTACCATAATGATAGATCAATTGCATGCCCTGTTCGTAATAGCCCTGCATCTCCTGAAACTCTCTGGCGTATCTTATCAAATCCTTGATCCTCTTTGTCTCGCTCGCTGTTCTCACAGCATCGTTTTTCTTCGTCAACGCCTCGCCCTCCGTGAAATTGTGAATGATGAATCTCTTGTTGTCACGAAGATCCTGCAAATGAAATTCCTATCATCGACGTCAAAATAAAAATCCAACAAAAATTCCGATCAACTAAAAAAAAAAAAATTCATCCTCAATGAAGAAATGCAATGACAACACAAATATTATTACCCTCATGACATCGTCGAAACTGTAGACAGTCGTGTCGCGTCCCGATTCGACCTTCAAATTTCCAAAACGTCTCATCTTTCGATCCTTATCGTCGGCATAAACGATATCCACGTAACCGGCTTTATTTTCCAATCCTTCTTCCTCGTTCTTTCCATAATCACGTTGATCATTCGTTTCGTAATGTTTACCCTCGAAATTCGCGCCATTATCGATCGCGTCGACTCCGCCATTTTGTTTTCTTGACGAGTAATTTCGTCGTTCTTGATTGTCACCGAATTTAACGTACGCCTGTCGTCTGTCGAAGTCCATGGAAGCGGAAAATCCTCCATCGCCTCTGCGACCTTCATTCGACCTTTCTGCGTTCGCAGGATTTTCCCTCACCGTCGAATATCCTCGAGTCCTTCCGTACTCACAGCTTCCCGAACAATCTCTCATCGTTCCATCGTTCACCGTTGTTCGTTGACTCGTCGTTCGATAATTACCGATGATCGGTTGTCTCTGTCTCTCTGGATAAACAATTCGCACGCGTTCCGAATTTTTCACGTTTCCACGATCTTGTCCCTCGAATTCCCGACGATTCGTTTCAAGGTCGTGCGAATTTATTCGCGAATTTTCCGATTGACCTTGATAACGCGATTGTTCGTTCGTAATAATCGAAGATCGGTAATTCGATCGATTTTCCTCACGCGTTCGATCGTCGTCGTACTTCGACAAGGGTCTCGGGCCTCGAGGCACGAATCTCGATCCTTCGTTGTCATATCTATCCCTCGAAGAATCGTCATTTTCAACCCTTTCACGATCTTTTTCACGACCGATCGAATAATCGAAAGTCTCGACCGGTTGTACTCGACGATTTTGCGATTCTGCGTTCTTCGATTCTTTGGTGACCGTGTGAAATCGGTATCTTATGGTATCGAGCTCACGCTGATCGGTATAACTCACGTAACCGGCTTCGTGCTCGCTCAAATTTGTCTTCAATCTTCCCCGTGCTATGTGAACGCTTTCGAGATTCGATGAATTCAAACCGACGATTTCCAAACCTCGGAGAATTATTCGATAACTCGTGTTACCCTCGGATTGATCGACTTTGACGATCGGCACGATTAACGGGTCCAAAGCTCCGATCTTTGTCAAACCGCCTTCCAACAGCTTCGACCACATTTGTTGTGACATTTCGAGGAGGCTGCTGCCTCTTGTGGCTGTGACCAATACCGCCAAAAAAATTATCCTGAACATCCTCATTTTGTCTGTTTTTTTTTGTATTTTTTTGTTGTTGCAGTTTTTGGATTACGACGCGACGAATAAATATTGTTATTGTCGTACTTGCCAAGTGATAACCGGTTGATAAATAATCACCAGTATAATCGCGATTATGACGAATATTGTCAGAAAACCCGAGATCACAGTACACATAAGAAATTAATTATCAAGTTCAGAGTTTTCAATAAAAAAATGTATTAAAATTGAATTGTCGAAGGAATTTGTTTATCACTGCGATTGTCGAATTTTACGAAAAAAGAAGAGGATTATTACGTGATTTCGATTATTATTTAATTACGCGTAGACCGAAGAGTCGAAGATTGTGTTTCGACATCGATGCAACGAAACTGAATGCAAGTGAATGATGGACCACGTTTTTATAGATGAATGGTGGAAGGGCGTGCGATCTGGGCCATGGACCGCAGATTCCGTTGCAGGCTAACCGGTTGATGCTTCGTCGTTGGCTATTTCGATAATTTCCTTTTATTTATTTTTTTTTTCGTATCATTTTGTAGCGACGACCATGCGAAGGTATGGAGGGCAAGGTTCTTCGATGATCTTGGATGGGCAGCCCAAGGTCCATCGTCCGATCGTCATTAACGTCGTAATTGGACGAGCCAACGTCTATCACAGTCGACTGTACCATTTTTATTGAAATAAGTAATCTTTGAATAATTGTTTCGAAATTATTATTACTATTATTTAAAAATGAAAACTTGATATCTTTTACGAAAATGTGCAATACCAAAAATAATCGATTGTACTATTGTTATCAAAATAAGTAACGGTCAAATGTTTTAAAAATTCCTTCGAAATTATAATTATTATTATTTTTCAATCAAAACTTGATGTCTTTTACAAAAATGTGCAATACCAAAAATTCAATGGTACGTTTAATTTTCATTGACACAGTTTTATTGAGAAATTAATTATCGTTGTGAAATAATACGAGCGTCGATCGACTTAAAATTAGTATCTAGTCAGCAAATTGCGGAATTTCGACATTCGTCGATCCAGCGAATTTTTCATGAGTCTGAAGCCCGCTGTTGCATCGTTCGAATCACTTTACGAGTTACTGCCGAGCAATCGTCATGGATATTCGATTTTTCGGTCTGATCGTCGGTCTGAGCTGTGCCATTGTCGAAGCTGAATACGTGCTGGATGACCGTAAGTATTATTATTTTTGTTTAACTCAAACATCTCCCACGATCGACATGAATGGAATTTCACTGGAAACCCTTCATGAATTGAACAAGAATAAACACTCAAACCGTATTTCCGAATGTTTTAATTTCTAAATATACCAGATTGCAATAAAGAGCTTAATAAAAAAAAATTCAATTAAAAGAAAATTCAAATATCTATGATTTTATTATCTGAAAAAAATGGTATCAATGTCGAGCGATCGGTTCGTTCGACGACAAGTTTTATCCTTGCCAGAAGCGTTTTGCCAATGTCGGCGATGGCTCGGGGCAAGTTTCACGAGTGAGTCAGAGTCCTCGTGATGGAAAAATCTAGGCGATCGAGTCTATTTCGAGACTCTCGACTGTCTCGCTCTTACGTCCACAAAAGTATTCTATATACTTCTTTCAATGCGTTTTTTTATTATTATCAGAAACTCTTAGGGTTCGATCGAATTAACGAATTTCATCCGTATGTGCAGTTGAATTTCTGAAGATATGCCATCGAAACGATCCACAACTCAACGAATGCGTGATGGAATGCGTCGAGGGTATTCGGCCTTATTTGAAACATGGAATCGAACAATTGAACATTCCTCCGTGCGAACCACTTCGTATTGCCGAAATTGAGCTCAATCAGGGCGGCGGACCTGTGACGATGAGCGCGATTTTCAGCGACATCGAACTCACCGGTACCACGAATTTCATCCTGAAGAACGTCAAGTATGTATTCACACTGTATTATCGAATAGAGTGAATTTTACGTTATTTTCGAATTACCCCACATATATTTTGCACTACTTAGCACTTGAAAATATTCATGTGAGAATTGAAGAGGGGACGAATTAGATACTCGACATTTGAAAAAACGTTCATAAAGTGCTTGATATTTTTTATTCTTCACGAAGGCATAAAATATTGTGGATCGGATTTTGTTACTAATATCTGTATCAATATTGAAAATTATCGTTAAGATGTTCGTGAAAAAAAATCGTTAGCTCATAAAATCGATCGATTTTTATTGTTTTTTGCAGGATCGACACGAATCGTGACGTAATCAAGCTGAAGCTGTACTTTCCACGATTGGAAATGATTTCGGACTACACAATGGACGGCAAGATTCTCATGTTACCGATCACGGGAACGGGTCAGGCTCGGGGAAATTATTCGGACATCGACGCGAAGATCGAAGTTCGTGGCAAGCGTTATCAAAACCCATCGACCCGAGAAACGCACTTCCGGGCGGTGAATATCGGCGTAGCGTTGAACGTCGGTCACGCGACCATTCATCTCGACAAAATGTTCAACGGCGAAAAGACTCTCACCGACGCGATGAATATTTTTCTGAACGAAAATTGGAAAACCGTGATGGACGAGATAAAACCCGCTCTCGAAGAAACGATCGCCGATCTTGTCAAAAACTTTTCCAACAAAGTTTATTCCAAATATCCTCTGAACGTTCTTCTGCCGCTGTGATTACTTCGAAATCTTTGATAAAAAATTCAAATTACTTGTTTTTTTTATTTATTTCTTTTCAAAGTACAATCCAAGGATGTAATATTGTATGTGTATTATTTTTAATACATTATTTTATACAATGATACTGATGATAATAATAAAGGTTTTTTAGTAAGTCGAACGTATTACCTTACGATGGTAAATTATAAAAGTGAGACAAGAAAAACAGATCGCGATGGGAATGTTGGTACTCAGGGCTTGAAGATGGCGCCACGAGTCTTGGGCTCAAGTTTCAAGGGCTGCATGGTTGTACACCGGCTGCCGTGCAGCAGGCGCTTTTCCAAAGGCGGCCCGGAGAGGGCCTTCGAACTATGCTGAATTATATCTGCGCTTCCGAGACTCGCGACGCTTGTCCGAGCTGCACGGTTGCACATTGGGTCGCCGTGCGGCAGGCGCTTCAGTACAAACTCCCGGCGAATCTTTTAATCCGTCCGGCAGTCGTTGCCAATCGTTTTGCCGAACGACGCGGAATAAAAGTAACATAAAAGTCTCTCTCATGGCTGTACACTCATACACTATAAAAAAATGACGATACATAATTTGTGCCTTTGATGAAATAACGATCAACGGATTCCTCGAGACTTTGGATGATCGAGCAGTTCTTGATTGGCGACTCGCAGTTTTAAAGAAACTCCGACGTGATTTCCGTTTCTCCGCAGTGATTTGGCCAAACGACGAATCGTAACTCACGCACCATCGCACTCGTCCTTGTACCTAATAGTCCAGATTGTCGAATGGAAAACGTGACGAACTGACTTGGCAATCGTCGCGTTTCAACGTTTCTCGATTATTTCACTTTTATTTCGTTTTTTTTTTTTGTTTTTTTTTCTTTCAACCGCGTGCTCCACCGGGTTTTTCGATGAAATGTGGATACCACGACCACCGAGGTCACGACGGTCGTCACGTCGTGACCGTATAACAGGCAGCGAGCAGCTCGGCCAGGTGTATTTGTACCTGCTGATGTTTCTGTAAAAAAATGAATATCATTGTCAATACGTGAAAGAGAGTCTCAATATTATTATTATTGACTTCCCGATTTTATAGGGAAGTTATTGTAATGACCCCGAAAATTGAAAATTGTTTTTTTTTCTTTCAGATTTTCGCGTTTCGAGGTCATTAGGGTGATTTCAACACGTGGATCGGGAAGTTACTTGTGCACCCCGTCAAGGGTCACATACAAAAAAACACGAATAGCTATAGGCACTACCAACCATGGGCACTCCTAATTAATTTTTTTGTTGCACCAGGAAATTGAGAAAAAAATGTCGTAATAAATAATTCTGAAAAAAAAAAAAAATTGTTGAAGGTGAGAATATTGAATGAGATGAATACGACACCAGAATTTCGTTGTTGTCGATGAATGAGAATTTTTGGCGAAGCATGGTGAAAAATGTCAATCCCATCGGATACAATGACCGTTCCAACGAATGTGTGACTTGGGAACGTTATTTTTGTATCACATTGTACATAATATTTTACATCGTGCAATAGTGTCACGAAGCATACTCGCGATGAATTACAACTTCGCCATAGGCTGTTTACATCATTACGAATGCCCGCTTTGTAGCATAATAGACGGTTCTTACCGAACACTCCGACGAGGGATCGACCACAGACCCATACGACGAGTTGTTATTCTTTTTTTTTTTTTTCAATTTTATGATTCCCGCTGTCAAATGGTTTTCCCTTTCACCTCGTCAAATTCACATTTCAATGTGAATCCCGATTTGGAAACAAAAGTTTTGAGGTTGATTGAACAAGCTGCGATAATTATTTTGCGGTTTGCGAAGCAATTGATGTTTTTTTTTCTTCTTTTCAGTATTTTTCTTTTCTTCGTTTATTTTTGTATCTTTGTGTATGTTGGCATACAGAAAATAAAATTTACATGCGAGACTTCACCTGACCGTCACGGCAAGTATGTGTGTCAGGCACAAGTCACATTAATTTTCCGGAGTCGACACGTTCGTCGTTCACGTTCATCGATTGCGATGACCCTCGTTCGTTTCAAATCTCAAAACGTGGTCGCAATTTCGACCGAATAAAAAATGTTGTCGTCCAGGTAGGACAATTTTTTGGTTTTGTTTTTTGTTATTCGCGTTCGAGCGGGAAACCGGAAGTCGATCGACCAAGGAACAAAAGTCACCTTCGCAGCGGTCTCATAAACCGAAACCATTAATTCTGTTGATAAACGTGACCGAAAATTGAAAAAATCCTTGAAATGAAAAAAAAAAAAAATAAATAATTATGCGCAAAAGATTCGAGGATGAACGGATTGCTAAATTTCTTGGAGTTTTATTTTTGGCACACGATGATAATTAATTCAAGCAACGCATTTTGTCATTTCAAACGTAAACATTTTTTTTTCTCTTTTTCTTTTCGTTGAATTTTTTTCACTTTTTCCGTATTTTTCGGTGACATATATTGTAGAGATAATTCGCAAAAAGTAGTTTGACTAGATTATAAAAAAAAGTTGAATAAAATGATTGTGAAATTTAAAAAAAATGTAATTCTAATAAATTTCAAACTCTTGAATAGTCAACGAGACATTCGATTTTAAACTAATTTATAGATGGAGTCGGTAAATTCATAACTGACATCGTGCAATAAGTTTCATTGGTTGCGGTGCCACACAGCAATGGCGGCGCGTCGGCCTAGAAATAAAAAAATTTACAAAAATAATAAATTAAAAATAATAAAAGAACCGTTGTTGCATGCGGGTCTCGAAATCGTGTTTTCTGCATTGCGCAGTATGATCGACAGCTGTGAGATTGGGTCTCTCCTTGCTCTGGCGAACGTCCGCGTAATTACCATCGCGTGATCGTCGTCGTTGGAGCCACCCACGTGGCCACACGACAAAAGTGACCCGCCCCATAGTAACATTCCATGAGTAATCTTAGCAAGGTGCATGGAAGTAAATAAAATAAATAAAATGAATAAAATAAATAAAATAAATAAAATAAATAAAATAAATAAAATAAATAAAATAAATAAAATAAATAAAATAAATAAAATAAATAAAATAAATAAAATAAATAAAATAAATAAAATAAATAAAATAAATAAAATAAATAAAATAAATAAAATAAATAAAATAAATAAAATAAATAAAATAAATAAAATAAATAAAATAAATAAAATAAATAAAATAAATAAAATAAATAAAATAAATAAAATAAATAAAATAAATAAAATAAATAAAATAAATAAAATAAGATTACCTGTCAAATGTAAGTGTTAAATAAACAAATCAACTTGTTTTCCATCTCTTGGTTTGAGAGCGAGAATCCTACATTACCGATATTATTTTTTTCGGTCTTTCTATTTTTTAAAATTAAATCAATTGCTCACTTAATTCGAATTAATTAGAATTAACGAAGCAATATTCCTCCATCAATGATGTTCTTGATAAATGAAACTCGAATCGTGAAAAAAAATTCTTAAATCGTAACTTATTGCCAATAAAATCGTTTGCAACCAAATAGGATAAAAGATGAATAAAATGAAATAAGATAAATCATGATTGATGCGAGTGAGACGACGGGCACGGACGCTGGAAGCCGGAGGGGGGATGACCGGCGGCATGATTACCGGTTGTCGAATTCGTGGGTTCCGAAGAAAGTAGGCCGATCAAAGATGCGACGACGTAATCGACAACGTAACACATCGAATTCGGTAGTCCAACGATGACGATGAACCACCCGATTCCGACCTACTTATGAGATACCCTGCTGATGTTGATCCACCTGTGCTGCTGCTGCTGCGCGGTGATGTCTTCAAACGTCTCCGAACACCGAAAAGCCATTCGGTTGGAATTGGCAAAGGAAGAACAAGGAGTAGGAGGAAGAATAAGAGAGAAGGTAAGTATAGGTAGACCCGGGAGGGGGGGGGGGAGGGGGGTCGGACTCCCGCGCGACTATTCAAAAGGAGCGAGACCCCGGGGAGAGGGGGAGGGGAGGGTGAGGGGGGCGGCTATCGCATATAAGACAAGAATATGAAGGGGAGCCGTCTTTAGTTTAAATCTCAAAGCAAAGCTGTTCTATCACCTTCGTCAATCCCTTATCGTCCACACTTATCTACCCACGCATCATAATATATTGATATATATATTAAAAAATATAATAATAAATAATATAAATAATAATAATTATTAATATAATTATTATAATCGTTGAAAATTATTTGTGTGCGGAATCGTAAAAAGCGTTGTCGAATGCTTCATTTTAAAAAAAAGTGACCAATGGAAATCAAAATAAAATTCAACAATAATAATAATAATAATAATGATGATAATATAATAAATTGAATGATTAGATTGTGCAATAAAGAAGACGAAGGGATGAATGGAGATTGTTGAACAGTGACGGGAATAAAATTATAAAAAATACGAATTATCGTCGATCGATCGTTCGTTCGATTTTTGCGTGAATTTGGCGGGAACTTTCGAATCTCGAATACATTTTCGAGATTTCGAAGGGTGTTTCGAAGTGCGGGCGTACACGACGGTCGATCGAACGAAGATCGATCATGTTCGAGGCGCGTGTCGCGTGCGTCGTGCTCCTGGCGGGATTCGTCGCAACTTGCGCGTGTCAGGATGCGACGTCCTCGACGTCGAGGCCGTTAATTCAAAATCCGGGAGCCAACGAGCCGGATTTTGTGACGCGTAAGGATTTTGTGGAAGATATGTTTCTGTGTGTGCCTGTGTGATGATGTATTTGTAAAAAAATATTTTTAAAAAACATGAAACCCAAGATCTTCAATTTTCATCAGCTTAAATAATGTTTGAATTGGTAGAATGTTTTTTTTATCGTTGGGCGGAGGGCTCAGATACCTTGAAGGAAAAATATCTACAAACCGATGAAAAGAAAATTAGACGTGGTTTATTTCTCGCCGATTATTCGATGAACGACACGGAAGATCAATATTTTAAATAATAAAAAAAAATTTCGAATTATTTAACGAAGGGTTTTTGGCTTTTGCATACATTTTTTAAAATAGATTTGAAGAAAATATAGTAGAAACAGATTATTTTTCACCGGTTATTCGATAAATAATAAAATTAAATAAATTTGAGTTAATTTTATTGAAAAAGTTAAATTAAGTAAAATTGTCGAAACAGTAACGTTGATTTTGTCTGATAGTCGATCGAAGGGCTCAGCTGCTTTCGCAAAAAAGCTGAAGAAAAAAAAAATTTAAAAAAAATAAAAAGATAAAATAGAAAAAAAAGCGTGCCCAAGAAAATCCGTGCACAAAACGACAGTTAGCCAAATTTCAATCATGACTCACACTAAATGATTATTATTATTATTATTATTATTATTATTATTATTATTATTATCATCATCATCATCATCATCATCATCATTATAACCATTATCATTAATATTATTATTACTATTATAATTATTATCATTGTTATTATTATAATACAGATGGGGCAAAATGGACACAATACAATTAGTTCGTGGTCGGTATACATTTGCTCGTACTATAATGGCAAATGTGGCGTAACGCACAAACACACACACACACACACACACACACACAAAAAGTTACATACACGAGCCCCCTGGCGTGGCGTGGCGAAGGTTATGTCAGAGATTGCGCAATGGAAAGGCACTCCGGTAGGACCGATCGGACTCGGCCAGGCACAGACAACTCGGAGAAAGTCTCCGGTGAATATCAGCCTTAAAGAGTATCTCTCCGTGTACAAACTCGCGTAGCTCGCAAACTCTTCGCACGGGGGAATTTACCTACTGGCTGCGCTGGTTGCCGCTGGTGCGGCTGTTTCGATCGTCTGACGGCATCCGCGCGGCTTTTACAATTCGGTCCCCCGCGACGGATCCGCGACTCCGCGCGCGCGCGCTGCTCGGCTCAGCCGGAGAAAGCGCCTCGCCGAACGTTCATGCTCCCCGGGCTCTTCTCCGCACGCTTGTGACGTATCGTCGTGGAGTTCCGCGAGATTTTGGAAGGTCGTCGGAGAATTCTAATCGTGTCACACGTGTCAACAAAATGGAGCCATGCTTCTAATTTTTTTTTTTGTTTTTTTTCTTTCTTCGTTTTTATTTTCTCATAGAGAACGCTTCTTAAAAATTTTCTTATCGGGATTTTGATGTCAACATGTTTGAAATGTCCCAAGGTGTTCAGAATTCACATTGGCAGAAAATTTCAGGATTTATGTACGTGTTTGTGTAATGACCTTCAAAATTAAAAACGTCTATAACTCGAGAACGGTACAAGCTACAGGTCTCAAATTTTGCACACATGTGATGCCTCATTATCTCTATGTCATCTGCAATTTTTGCGATGATTGACCGGGCTGATCGGATTTGACAGCGTTTTGAAATTTTCAAAAAATGTCGGTTGACAATATAGCGTCTGCAAATTTTGAGATGTTCGTCCAAACAGTTATTTACAGATTTAGTTATGGGCTGGATAGAGTTATAATACAGATGGATGTTTGGTATTACTTTTCAGCCAAATCTATCGGAAAGTTCTGATTTTATTCTGACTTCAGGGTTAGGTACATGATTTCATGTGAAATGTTATTAGTGCGATCGCTGATCCATGCCAAAAATTCAAATGATGCAAATTTATTAACAAAAAAAAAAGACAAGTATTTATTAAATAAATGGTTCGTTCAAATAATTTCAGTTTTTACATTGCGACTTGAGAATTGTCATTTTCGTGGCTTTTGGGAGTGAATGTTACGATCAATAGACGATTGGTATCGCCATTACAATGACGAGAAATTTCCTTATCGATTTGAAGGTAAATGAAAAAAAAAAAAAAAAAAAGAAAAAAATCTTTAGATTCTACGAAAACATGTAATTGTGATAATATTCCAATCACGAATTCGCCATTGAGAATTTCCGAACTGTGCACGGTCACAGTGTTGGGGTCGTTGATGACCGCAAAAAGCGTTGTCGGTGCTTGATTCAATTGTATGATAATTTCCACATCAAAGACGCTTCGTGATAATCCAGAACCTTCCGGCATGCGGCAAAATCTTATACATGTATATATGCATTTCATTTTATTTTTAAATATCACGTACAGTACGATCTATGACAGTCGTACATGATCGGAAATTGAATTGATCCGTCGAGGACATTTGTTTCGACAGTCTTGATAGATGGAATATTGAACCTTGACGTGTGGCGACTTGACCCTTCACGATTCACGAAGGTCCCTCGGAGACTTTCGAAGGACATGTTTTTTTTTTTTTTTCTTCGTTCACGAGGCGGTAATTCAACGATTATATCTAGAACGTTGTGTCATTTTTAATTGTTTCGAGAAATTGTAACAATTAAATTGTAACGAATTGTTCGTGTGTGGATTGTGGCGAGAGTGAAAGCTTCTGGAGTTACGTAATTGCCGCGGAAGCAGGAAGACACCGGTAGCGAAAACTCGCGTGATTCTATCGCTCGGGCAATTTGAAAATATAAATTTTACCTCGTTGTTCTTATCAGCGGGTCTTAATGAGAGTCAACAATTTGTTGGTCTATAATTCTGCGATCGCGAGATAATAATCCCGAATCGAAATTATTATTATTTGTTTTTCAATTACGAGACTTATTTATTTGTTTATTCATTTATTTATTTATTTATTTATTCATTTATTCATTTATTCATTTATTCATTTATTCATTTATTCATTTATTCATTTATTCATTTATTCATTTATTCATTTATTCATTTATTCATTTATTCATTTATTCATTTATTCATTTATTCATTTATTCATTTATTTATTTATTCATTTATTTATTTATTTATTTATTTATTTATTCATTTATTTATTTATTTATTTATTTGTCACAGCTGAGTATATTCTGCCTTGCCGACGGAGCGACCCGGCGATCGAGACGTGCATCCAGAAATCGTTTAATCATCTAAAACCCTACCTGGCCAAAGGTAAACAACAAGTTCTTTGTGATTATTCATTTATTTGTTTCAATCGTTTTTTTACGTAATAATAAAATTTATGCGTTTCCACAGGAATTCCAGAGTTGGAACTGCCACCGATCGAACCGTTGACCATTCCGGAATTGGGAATGGAAAATGGTCAGGGCCCCGTGAGGGTACGAGCCTACTTCACCAACATCACGGCCGTAGGACCGGGTAATTACACCGTCGGTCGGGTTCGCGTAGATCTGAACAGTCTGAGGATCGATCTGCATCTCAGCATTCCCAAGATCGAACTGCAGGGTCACTACGAGGTCGCCGGAAATGTTCTTCTGTTTCCCATTAAGAGCCAAGGCGATTTTTGGGCTCTTTTCGGTAGGACAATTATTTATAAATATATATTTAAAATCTCCTGGTTCCGACGATAGCGAAATATGGTCTCAATAGGCCGTCCAAATTTAAAGCCAATCGGTTCATTGGTTGCTGTGATATCTTTGTCCCAAATTGCAAAAAGTCAGTTTCGAGGAAAACGCTTTTGATGTTTTTTTCCCGCAGTCTCGATAACATTGGCTCGTGCTTCTTCAAGTCTGAATAACTCCAACAAATATGTCGATAGATTAATTATTTGTCCAGAGATTATTTTCAAGACTTATAAAATTCACAAAAATGCAGAAAACGGAAAATCGAAAGAAAAAAAATCAAAAAACACGCAAATCTACCCTTAAAGTGCATGGATAATAAAAACGAGCTGCGATACATATATTTTCGTTTCTTTCTATGAGGAAGTGCGAAGAAAAAAAATTATAATGTTAAACCAATATTTAATTGAGCCAATACATTTTTTTTAAGGTCCAATTTATTCTACTCGATTGTCAACTGATTATCATGTTGAGAATGCATTTATTTATGTTGAAATATTATGTTAAACTTTTTTTTTCGTTCATCCAGATGACGTGGGAGCGATCGCCCAAGTCCAAGGAGTCGAAGAAGTGAGAGACGGCATACGTTACATGAGAATCGGTCGATTGCGGGTTAACTTCAGTCTGGGACGTGCGAGATTTCGCATAATCGATCAGCTCAACGGGAACAACGTAATTGGCCAGGCGATGAATCAATTTTTGAATCAGAACGCGAAGGAGATAATCGAGGAAATGAGACCGGCCGCGAGCGCGAGTATAGCCAAACACTTCATGTCGTTCCTCAACACTGCATTCACCAAAGTACCTATGAAAGTCTGGCTTCCGGACGCGTAGACGACTGAAAACATTTTTTTTCTTCTATTTTAATATTATTATTATTATTTTTTTTTAATTTTTTTTTTTCATTGATTGTTTTTTTTTTTTTCGTCTTTTGTAATTTCGATATGAGTATAAGTAGATATAGAAAAATGATGAATTATTCGTTTCGAATGATATAGTTAAAACCCGTGATTTGTAAGAAAAAAAAAAACAAAACAAAAACAGAAAGTTATTCGAACGATAATAATAATATGACGTTTTTCTCTACGATGCATTTTTTTGAAATTACATCGATAACATCATAATCAGTATTTTTTTTCATTACATCGTACTATTCGCGTAATCGATAATTCTTTGGATCGAAAAAAAAAAGAAATGAAAAAAATAGAGAAAATTACGAAACGCCAACATTGTGGATATTACGGACACTACGTAGGAATTATTGTTGTATCGTGAACCATTTTTTTTGTACAAATAAATTTTAGAAAAATCCAACAACGTGAGTCTTGTTTGATAATCGACGATTAATCCTTAGCTGGCAGAATTAATAATTAATCCTTAGCTGGCGCACTTATCGAAGAAGTATTTTATTTGGCGCACTGGGGTCTTTTCGACCCCGAGGCTAGAAAATGGCTTGTTGCGAGTAACCAATTGATTTTTTTTACTTGGAAAAATTCTCATATATTCTTCGAATCTTCCTTCAAGAGGTCCCATAAGTTATTTCGTGAAAATTCAATATTTACTTCGGGAAAAAATATTTTGAGGTGAAGAATAACGCTAAATGGGCGATGTTCACAAAAAAAAAATCGAAACTTCGCCATTTTTCATTATCTCAATCTAAAAATTAAACTGGATACTCTTGAAATAATCTACTTTCAGATAAAAAATAGCCCTACAGTGGGTGTTGGAAAGAATGTATTTCTTCTGAGAAATAAAGAATAAATGTTTTCAATTGAGATTGATTTTGCTTGGGGGTCATTTCGTGCCTATTTCAACGAGGTAATTCGTTGCTTTGGTTGGGTAGCTTTACCGACGGACGGAAACTTATCCAACCAAAATATTCATAACGACCAAAGCAATAACTAAACATCATTTAAATCGTAATTACCGACGTCGCAAATTTTTTCCAACGATGTGGTATATCCCATTTACGTTATAACAATCGTAGCCGGTGTTCGATTATTTCTCGCGCAACGGACCGGCTCATAAATAACGGGTTTCGGTTTGTGTTTTCGACGTTGCGAAACTACAATTGCTGGCAGTAAAAAAAAACACAGAAGAAAATAATAATAATGAAAAAACGGAGTCGGCGTAGCTGTAACGATGACGCGTGGGCCCACGGCGTTTACTCATCCACGACGGAGCAGTGAAAGTGAAGATACGAAGATTTCGTTTGAGAACGTTAAACTGGTTTCACGGCTGAAATTTTCGTTCCGTTGTCGAGACACAACATAACTCGACATAACATAACTCCATCGCCATAATGCGAACGATCGTTTCGCAAATTCACGATCTTGATTATCGTTAGATTTTATTCAATGAACAGGGAACATTGATTAAATTTACGATTTAGATTTTACAGGAGATTTTGTTTAATTGACAGATTTTTTTTAATGGAAAGGGAAACTTAATGAACCGAAATAATTGTGTCTAACATTGATGATTCATCAAATCCACGACTTTCTTAAAAATGAGATAGACTCGAGTGATGTGTGGTAATTGATTCGAAATCAAAAAAGCTAGTTCGTTATTATTGTTATTATTATTGTCATTGCTGTTGTTGTTGTTGTTGTTGTTGTTGTTATTATTATTATTATTATTATCATTATTATTATTATTATTATTATTATTATTATTATTATTATTATTATTTCGTTAATGCCAGATAAAAAAGATAGTCAAAATGATGCAAGAATCTGAGACTTTTGCTCGAGCCCATGTAATTTTCATTCTCCATAGAGCGACGAAAAAAGTGAATAATCAATTAAAAATAAAGATTCTCAATTTCGCGATTTCGAAAAAGAGAAAAAAAAATTTCAAATCACATCGGCCGACGGAAAAATGGAGTATCGGAAGTTGAAATTGTTATCGCTCATGAGTTATTGGGTTCGCAAGATCACTCGCAAGCTCGATGAATGCACTGCGCGATACCCGCATTAAAAAGGGTCACCGAGGGTGAATCACTTTTCACAACCAGACATGTACGAGAAATCCACAGACCCTCCAATTATCGGCGTCGCACCGTCGCGTCTCTCGTGATAAGATTTCACGATAGTGTAACCTTTAGACGCAACAAACTTGCGAAAAAAAAAAATTTATCCCAATCCCAAAAACGTCGTAAAACCCAAATTTACGCAATCGACAATTTTTTTTTTTTGTTTTTTTTTATTCGAACTCTTTTTTTTCGTCGATTGAATGGAAGCCACACGAATGAATAAAAAAATGTGAAAAATATAAAACAATTTTTTTCTCGTCGCTCGACAGTTATGAGTTATTATTTCTGTCTCACTCGTGTAACCGTGCATCTTTCGCATCGTTTTAATTCCACCATCTTGTGTGATATCGGCATGGACCCCTGACCCGAACATCAGTTTCAACGCAGCGTTGATATTAATTCTCACACACACACACAGACACACACACAATGTCGTGGAGTCTTGACAAGTCGAACGAATTTCCGAATGATTAGCATGTTGCATATTTATTCATCATCACGACGGCGTTTAGTCGTTAGCTGGATTTTAAGAGTGGCTCATCGTCATTCGTTCCACGTTTGACGATTTTTTATTTATTTTTTTTTCATCCCCGACGTCAGAGGGTAGTTCAATTGTTTTCGCGAGTGTCGAGAGAACGAACGGGAAAATACGCATTTTTGATTCGGTTATTGACTTTTCATTGACGACCTGGTTTTCAAACACTGGGGACAATCTAATCATTGAATTTCATTATTATCGTTAATAATAAATATAATTTTCTTTTTTCTTTAATTATTAAAAATAAAAATAATAATAACAGCAGAAGAAGGAGAATATCAGGTGATAAATAAAGGTTGCTTTGTGGCCGCGATCGCGGCCTCGAAGATTTAGAAAAAAAAAAATGATGGGACAATTCACGAGGCGACAATGGCTCACCCTCATTGCCATCAGCGTTACCGATTTTGCTAACGCCATTTGTGTATCGCTACAAGCCCCGTTTTATCCACTGGAGGTAAATCATCAATTTTCTTATTATTATTATTATTGTTTTTTTTCCCTTGGCCCCCATGTTCGTGGATGTTAATCACGGATTTTACGATTATGTAAACTGTGATATAATGGCACGATGTATAAACGCGTCCCTGACCTGTGTGCGATAACGACGAGAGTGTAAATAGCCGAATGTTTTGTGTTGTATGTGCTATGGATAGGACGTGTAAACGATTTCAGTAACTTTTGATTTTGATCTTTCAGTAGTTAGGTTTTTTTTTTTTGTTAGTGACGGCCTAGAATCGAACTTACATTTAATTCATAAAAATGCATCGCCCCCACGACTTCGGTGATTTGTAGGGTTCCGTGTCTCTGAATGGTTAAAACGGAACTCTTATGCGATCACTCGGTTGCCTGTCTTTCACCTTTCTAGCCATCAAAACCCATAGGGTACCTCCCGTTGACTTAGAATCTTAAAATTTAGTACGAGTACGAGTAAAGGAGAAAGTCCAAAAATCATACTTTTCAATTCTATAAACAATTATTATTGTTTATTTATTTATTCATTGAATCAGAACCCATAGGGTACTTCTGGTTGACCTAAAATCTTAAAATTTTACATGAAGGACGGTCTCATGGCACAAGTAAAGGAAAATGTCCACAAATCATAAATTTCTAATTCTATGAACAATTATTATAACTTATTTGTTTATTCGTTGAATCAAAACCCATAGGGAACTTTTGGGTGATCTAAAATCTTGAAATTCGGCACGTAGGACGGTCTCATGGCACAAATAACGGAACCCATGCAAAAATCATACATTTCTAATTCCATGTACAATTGTTATTATTTATTGTTTTTTCATTAACTGATCACTAAACCCCATAGAGTACTTCCAATAATATATTATTATCCTGGCACCCGAAATATAGTCGATGAGATTCGAATTTCGCTTAGAACCTTTGATATCCGGACCTTGACCGACGTAAAATGCTTCAATTACATCATCCATAGCACACCGCTTACAATTCCATATTCCAATGCTGGAATATTCCCCTTCGTGCATTGACCTAGAAGCGATAAACTAGAAATAATTAGAAAAAAATAAACGATAGAACCAGGAAAAAAAAACGTTTGGAAAAAAAAATCGACGCGAAATTCGTGGAAATCGCGGTTTCGAATTTACCGCGTCCAACGAGTCGCGATAACGGGCCAACGGGATTGATAAGTCCAATTATACGTATACATACGTGTACGAATGAATCAGTTTTAAATGTAAAAATGATAATAAATACGACGAAAAAAAAATTTGGCCTATTTAGTTGACAAATTGCGTCTGATTGCGGACTAGTTTGTAATCGAAAATTCGTGAGTTTATCGCTAAAGTCATTCATATACATCGTGACAAGTCTTGATAACTGCGTATTACTCCGAACTTGATCCAGACATTCGATGGACATGATGAAATTTTAATTTTTTCTTCATTTTTTTCCAAATTGCATCACTAATAAAACATTGATGTACGATTATTTCGGACTAATTGAGATTCAACTCGTAAAAATTATTTAAGTAATTACGCATGTCCGTAAAATAGTCATTTAATTTCCGATTGCGGTATTTGTTTATATTTTTTTTTCTTTTTAATTTAAAACGTGCAATAATTCTTTATCGATGGTACGTGAAACTTTATTGAGATGAAGAATAATTGAATTATCAATAATATCGTATACAGTAGTATAATAAAGTTAGAAAATAATGAAATAAAATTTGATCGATAGTTCAATGACTTTCGTGTCATTAAACTCGCGTTGAACGAGACTTTTTTTTCGTCGAACTATATTCTCGTAGTGACGATGGCAATGATAATAATAAATGCATTTGCGATCTGCACAAAATAAAGGCCAGTTGTTTTATGCAGGCTATGATTTTTTTTATTTGTCTTACAAAATAGTTATTATTGTCGTAGATGTCGTATCGTTATAGGGGGAGATATGAAAATTTTAATTCTAACGATGCTGATTTAAAATCGAAATACCCAGTCGTGCGATCGTGATTATCTATATGCTCGCGTGACTTTGTATTTGCGATTAAAAGTTTGAATTTTTTTTTTTATGAATTCGCGAAAAAAACGTAATTCGAATTTCGATCAAAGTGCCGATCAAAAGTAGTCGATCAAAGAGTGAGCGATTGAATAAGTTACATGAGCACGTGCCAAATACTGTTTATAATGTAATTCGTCGTTTGTGAATGCGCGTCCCGGTTGTATTTAATAATTATTACAAGATAATCAAACTGTGCACAGAGCAATGAGCTCCACGGTTTTTTTATTTTTTTTATTTTTTATCGTCTATCGCTACATTGGTTTATTTTTCATGACGACGCGCAACACGGAGGTCTTGTCTATGGAGGTCGTTAAAACTATTTCACGTATTCGAAGATGTTTCTAGCTTCACATATGAAATAATAATAATGATAATAATAATAACAACAATATTTGGTCCTCTTAGATTTTGGCAACGGACGATACTGAAACCTTAAAACGAAAAATCACTCAACGGCCAAAGCAACGGCAACCAAATAACAATAATAACAATATTAGTAATAATAATTGTCTTATCAATCTGATTAGGCGGAGAAAAAGGGTGCGTCGCCGACCGAATATGGTCTCGTCTTTGGGATCTTCGAACTCGTCGTATTCATCATTAGCCCTATTTATGGACAAAACGTATGTAAAAAAAAATACCAATAAATAATCATAACACAACACATAAATTATGAAATAATAATCTCCCTTAACATTTTTTTTTTCATTTGATTCAATAAAAATAGAGAATCGAGATAAATTTGTGCATACTCACTGAGTGATTATTGGAGAAATCAAACGTTTTGTTCTGTTTATTTCTCATCTTGTTTTTGCGGAATTGTGATTGATTGATTATTGAAAAATGGAAATGTTTCATATTTTTTTTTCTGAAATTGAGATTTCGTGGGGAATAATATTATTTTTGCTTTTTTTTTTGTGTATCGTTCAACAGTTGCACAGAATCGGACCGAAGTTGTTGTTCAACGGTGGCATATTGGTGACCGGAACTTGTGCGATATTCTTCGGTCTTCTGGATCGCGTTGACGGTCATTATCCGTTCATAATACTGTCATTCGTGATAAGAATAATCGAGGCGCTGGGAAACGCGGCTTTTCTCACAGCGAGCTTCGCCATAATAGCCAAAGAATTTCCGGACAATGTGGCAATGACTTTCGCCAGTCTCGAAACGTTTTTCGGGCTCGGGCTCATCGTCGGGCCGACTGTCGGAGGCGCCCTCTATCAGGTTACAACTTCAACAACGACGATTATTTATTTCTTTTCCTCGTTTTGTAAAATTCGACACGTTCGATGAACTTTTTTGTCGTTGTTGTCAAATCTTGATTGAATTGAAACATGATTACAAATTGATTTGACAGGTCGGTGGTTACGTTACTCCATTTGCCGTTTTGGGTTTCGCTCTGTTTCTCGCTGCTGTCGTTACCGCATTTGTTCTACCGATTCACGAAAATAATGAAACAGATCCGCACAATACGGGAGGCAAGTACAATTTCAATTGTTCAGTCGCATAATTTTGATCGTCTATTTTTGGTTTTTTTTTTTTTTTTTTTTTTCGCCCTACAATGTCATTTTTTATTTCCCCAAAATGCGTGACACGTAAAAATGCTTCGTTTCATTATTATTTCTCTCTTAATTCAGATAATAAAAAACTTGTATGGATAATAGTTTAAAAATTTATTAAAAAAAAAAAACATTATCAGGTTTCATGAGAGTATTGAGGATACCAGGAGTAATGGTGGCAACAGTATCGATCATAGCAACGAGCATGAGCATAGGATTTCTTCAGGCAACCTTGGAACCACATCTTCGTCAATTCAATTTCAGTCCGGTTGTTCTGGGTCTGATGTTCGTTATAAACGGTGGTACTTACGCGGCAACTGCACCCGTATGGGGCTGGTTGTGCGACAAGAGATTTCAGCCAAAGGTCAGTCTCATTGTCAGGCAAATGAATAATATATTTATGTACATGTATATATTTTTTTCAATTGAATTCTTCTATCTTTATTTAATTGTGCATAAAGCTTTAGAGAAGTACATCCTAATTATTTTAGCTACGTTATTAAGACCTCCTTATTAAACTCTTGGTTCGAGTTCGAGAGAGTTTACATTACATTACCGACATTATTATGTATATCAAATATTTATATTATTAATTTATTAATTTTTGGAAAAAAAAATTTATATTTTACATTCTAATACACAGTCACCTGAAAAATTGGAAAATAATATTTTTTGTTTTCTTGACATGATCAATGCAAATTGGAAATCGATTTGACACTTATACAATACCTCTAATTACCTATCAGTTAAGAAATTTTCATAGCCATTTAAAGCATTAATAGCCACATAAGCATGAAAATTGGATTGATCATGTCACGAAAAAAAAACCCAATTTTTTAAGTGACTCAGCCCCTTGAGAGTTGATGGAGCAAATTACAATGTACGATAAAATGAAAAATTTCACATTCAACGATATTTAGATAGCAACAGTGACGGGTTGCATTCTCGTGATGATCGGATTCTCACTGATTGGACCTGCCCCGTTCATTCTGACCAACACGAAGGTGTGGATCACCATATGCGGTCTTTTGATTCACGGTTTGGGAGTAGCGGCCCAGCTTGTCGCCAGTTTCACCGACGCGCTCAGTACATCCATGTAAGACGTGGTTGCCTTCTCACAGGCGCTCGAACAAAATTTATTTATTTATTTATTTATTTATTTTAAATTTTATTCAAAAATTTTTTTTTCTCAATCTACATTCGTTCGATCCTCAGTGGAGACCTGTGCCCACTTTGTTCTTTTTTCAATTTTTATCAAACATGCGTTACATCGCTCGTAGACTCGAACGGTAACGTCACATACATTACAGAGCTCTGCAAAAAAATTAAAACTAAAAATTTCGTCAGATTTTGAAAAATGAATAATTTTTTGTGTTTTTATTTATATTTTTAATTGTGCCCGGTGCCTTTTGGTTCCACTATTACAATTACGAAAACAAAATTTGAAAAACAATTTTCAAGCACAATTACCAGGTGTTGGTAATAAGTTGAAGTAGTACGATTTTTGTAGATGGCGCTACTCGTCGGTGTTGGATCGGCTAACGATTTTTTAAATCGTAATCAACCATTTTTTCGTGACGAATGGGAATTGAAATAATCGAAAAATTAAATTTTGAAAATTATTCGTTCAAGATCGTACGGATTTCCGAATAATCTCGACACTTACGGACTCATAAGCGGACTCTGGACGAGTGCTTTCGCTCTGGGAGCTTTCATAGGACCCAGCGTGGCCGGAATTCTCATGGACGTCATAGGCTTTCGACACGCATCTATGTTCATCGTATTTCTTCATTTTCTCGTCGTAAGTTTTCGGTTTTACAAAAAAAAAAATTACAATAAAACAAAAAAAAACAAAATGAAAAATAATGTTAAAAGAAAAAATATTTTCGTCAAAATTGGTTCAATTACTATTTCGGAGCAGGTTTTTTTATTTTTCAATGCGTGATAAAAAAAAAACTATAAAGCGCATTTAAGGTGGAATATACACCCGGAAAGAAAAACAAAAATTGAACATTCAGGATCTTTCTGTGGCGAGATGACATGGAGCATACAATTAATCAATCAAATCGAGTTTCATTTGCACAACGTGAATGTGAATAATAGATATTTCTCTGGAATTTTTTTAGAGGGGATTAAATAATCAATTCATTTTCAAGTTTTGACTTAAGTTTATTATAAAATCTGAGTTGAATTTTTTTTTTTTTCGACATCGAAAACTGCTGCAGTTGTCACTCTTTTGCCGTTGATCTGAAAAAGATTTAACAAAAGTGTCATTCGTTTACTGACATATCAGGGGGAAGGAGATACCTAAAAAATTATGAAAGATCGCAAAATTGAAAATTTGGGAGCCTTTTTTACTCTAAAGTTCGAATTTTCGACCATTTTGTTCGACATATTTCACCCCGAAAAAAATCATTTATTTACACGCTACCTTCCAAACTTTAAGTATATCCTTCCGATAATATTACTGAGAGTAACCTCCCAGAATTTCATCGAAATCGGTCGATGACTGTTTGAGCTACAACACGAGCAGTTTTTGAAAATGTAGTTTCGAGATAATTGCGTTTACGCCGCCATTTCGCTGGTCATCCCAGAAAAAAAATGTTTTTCAACTAGAATTTTATAACAAACTTATGTAAAAGTTCGAAAATGATTCGATTATTTTATCGAATAGAGAAATTTCCGAAAAATACTTATTTTTCACGCTCCTAAAGGCCTTAAATGACCTTTTTCCTCGTTTTGGGTTTTCATTAATTTGAAAGAAATTTTTTTCATTCAATCACAGGGAATCGTGGCAGCGATATTTTTGAGTTGTGGTCTGAAGGGTCCAAAACCTTACACGGAAATCGTCGCGACCGAGGATCAAAGAGCATCGTTGACGAACAGTGCGAGATCGCGAAGCACGAGTCAAAATCTCGATCCTCACGGTCCGGGTGTGCCGATCGATCGTCCACACGGAATGAACTCGTTGATTGCGTGCAACAGTTATTCGAACCGAGCCGGAGCTTGGTCACGAGCTTCCTACAGCGGACGTTACAGTCAGAGTTACGGTTCCGTCGAGGCCAAGAGGTATCTCGAGCGTACGACTTGACAACGAAATTCCGAAAATTGACAAACACGACACGATGGGACGGAACGACAAACGATTCGTTATGGCAATCGGCAATTACGGTTTGTGTCACCGTATCACGGGGGAATTACGATAAAAATAATATTGATAAAAAAAGAGGAAGGAGAAAAAAAAAGGATTTAAAAAATCAAAGTTTCGAAGACGTAAAATCGTGAAACGTCGATTGTTTGTTCTCTATACGTCGATAATAATTGCCAAACAAACTTGACATAGGAAATCAACCCAAAGATTACGTCTATATATATATATATATATATATATATATGTATATTTACGTGCATATGTAGATGTGTGTATGTATAAAGATTTCCTGATGATATAGTAATTGTTGTAAATAAATAACACGAGTTTGATTCGTCGATTCAATTTGACAGAATGAAAAAATAAATAACAATAATAATAATAATAATAAAAATGTAAACAGCTTTACAATTTTTAATACATTTTTCAACAACGATTTTCCTCATTATCATTATTTTTATTATGTCAACGTGAACGTATAATTTCTTAAAAATGCAATAACGTAGTTTTCGCAAATTCACGGTGGTTTCCAAATTCATGATATCGCATTTCGAATTATTTATATATTTTTATATTCGATTATAATATTTTTCGAATCTTGAAATTTTCCGCAGCATGGTGGCTATTGGCCAGAATTTTTCGTCGTTCGCGTCGCAGCCGCGGCTGGGTAAATTCCAATGCGTCCCTCGAACACACATTCACGACGTGAGCGTCGACGAATTGTCTTTGACACACGCTGACTCGTGGTTGCAATGGAGAAAATTCTCAATGCCGGTTGATACCTGAAAATCACACTCTGCCAACGATATGTGTATATATTTTTTAATCGCTACTTGTTACGTTCATACTTTTTTTTTTCGCTGCAATTGATTCTCGTTTTCGACTTTCTCGAAAGGTGTCCAACATTTTTCCAAAATGTTCGTTTCAATATTTTTCACGATCAAATTTGAGAAACAAATTGATTGGCCGCATTTCTGGCATTGAAATTCATCAAACTTATTCTAATTTCAATGGAAAAAAAATCAATTGACGGTAAGAAATTAAGTAACGTACTCTAATTTTGCTAAGATCACATTGCTTTCTCTGTGAGGAAGCGAAAAATAAGACATCATCAAAATTGAAAAATGTCGAATATTTTATTATCATTATTATTATTATTATTATTATTATTATTATTTTTATTATTATTATTGTTATTATTAATATTATTTTTATTAGCCGAATTAATTACGCTTGCGATATTATCAGAAATGAGTAGAGAGATCTCCAGTGAGGTCTGTCGCCGTCACTCACGGTCGGCGAGCGTCGTGGTCACCGTCGGCGTGCGCCGTCTAGCGGGAACGCTTGGCGATTCGTCGAGCCATGACGTCACTCTGCTTGTACCGGGTGGCACGCGCGACTCTCGACAACCCTCGATCTGTTGCGGCGTTACGATGGCTCTTTATTTTTCTACAGCGATATTCAAGCGAATAGCGTTTCGTAATCCATGCCACACGCCAAAAGACCTACAAACCTAGAGCTCTAGTTGACAAGAATGATACGACGATGCTAATTGATTTTAGACCATCAAGTAGACTTATGGTTATGGATATTATGTCCGGGCGCGCTGCTTCAAAAATCGCGCCAACTACGCGCTCTGGATTTGCTATAAGGAGCTTCGGCGAAGAGGTGACGATTGAGACGAGCTGATGATCCCTTGCGTCGTCGCCTCGCTCGAGCTGAGCGAGGCTCGCCAGGGTCCTCCTCCTTTACCAAGGTAAAGGATTCCATAACATAGAATTTTCAGACTAATTCGGTACCTAAGGTACCAAGTTTTGTAGGATCTATCGTTGATTCGGGCTCGACGAATCCGGCGGCCCAGGTCACAAAATTTTGACACGGCACTGGCGATCTCTCTACTCATCTCTGATATTATCCGAACGAGGTTTGGCATCAGACGTAAAACGTTACATTCGTGGTACGCGCCTAAATCATCGTTCGTTCGAGTAACGTAAACTATTCTCATAGGCGAATCCGGGGGCCCCCGGGTGTGTTCGCTCATGTGCATCGAACCCGCCCGGAAGCTGTTCGCGCGCGGTTATATCTATCCCGCGTAATACCTCTTTGCCTTTGCTGCGCGGACGGTTCGGATGAGCCGCCGAGGAATTTGTTTGCGTGAGATCCGTTCAACCAGATTCCACGGACAGCCGGGGTATACGACTTGAGTCGGGTTATCTATATATATATATTAGAGTGGACCTAAACGGGGGTGTTGACGAATTTCAACGAGTGCACCCCCCAGATAGGTTCGAAATAAATAAATAGAAATATGTGCGAAATTCCAGCACTGTAGTCTAGTGAGAAGACGTAGCTGCAAGCTTCTCTTGATGCCCATTTGAATAACATGGAATTTTCAGACTAATTCCGTAATTATTTTTTCGACAATTTTTCTTTTAAGTTCCCTAAATTTGCAGCCCTCTATATTTGAAATTCGCCATTATCGAGTAGGGTTGGTTTTATCCCTTTTTTAAATACACGGGTTTTCATTTGACTTTCACTTACATGCTTATTTGAGTGTCTTGAAATGTTCCTAAAAATACAAAATACTTCTCAATGAGTTAGTGGTACGTACATAAATGAAAAAAAAAAACTTCCTGCCTGAGTTTGAAATCGGTAGGGGTCATTCCACCCTGTTACGTATGTAATACATGTTTTTTGTTTATTTTTATTTCCGGATGATCTTAATAGTAAATAAATCCTAAAATCAAAAGTACTGATCTTGAAATCAATACGGGTTATTTCGACTTAATTTTCTTTTCGTTCCTGTCTCCAGTTTTCGGGTAATTTTATCAAATTAAAATTCGAGTAGGAATGATCCATATTCATTTCATGATCAGTATTTCCAATTTTAGGGTCGATATTTCCAATCGTAATTTTTTTATGATCAAATTATCCGGAAATAAGGATAAACAAAAATCATGTATTATGTATCCGGGTGGAATGACCCCTCACGATTTCAAAGTCGACCTGGACATTTTTTTCATCCATGTACATTATCCACGAACTATTTGAGATGTATCCTGCATTTTTAGGAAGATTTTAAGCCATTCAAATGAGCATATAATTGGAAAATAAAAAAAACCTATATATTTCAAAGGGGAAAATCGACCCTTTCTGGTAATGGCCAATTCCAAAGATGGAGGGCTGCAAATTTAGGAAACTTTTACAAAAATTGTTTGGAGCCAATCTGGAGGGCGGTCAGGTCAAAATTCGTCCAAACCTCATGTGAGGACCACCTTAATATATATCCATATATATATATTCGTGCACGTGAGGGAAGCCCGAGAGCTTCGACCGTGACCTCGGAAAATAAAAGACGTGTTCCCCGTGTCTATGCGGTGAGGAATGGCGCCTATTCACGAATCATCATCCCGATAATACAAACACATCCGGTATGTGCAAAAACAAAAGAATACAAAAAAAAAAACATCACATATTTTTTAAATCACAAAATTCCCGTTAAATTTATTTTTTTTTTTTTTTTTTAACTTTTTTGATGTGTAATATTTTTCGGGGTGAAGGGGTTGAAAGTGAATCAAGTATGAGCCAAGTGGATGTGAATGCGATAATTCAACTCTCATCAGAATCAACGAGCTATAACAACAACAAAAATGGAATAAAAAAAATATAAATTAATGTCAAATAAATTTATTTCAAATGTATATATAAAAATTCAAATACATTGAACGTATACATTTGAACTGGTGAAGTCGATCGGCGAGAAGGCGGTAGCGGTCATACGCGTTGGCCGGTTGCGGCGGAGTCACTGGCCTCGTATAATAATGCTACAACCGTGACCGGGCAAATCTGCAAGTCTCCGCGATGTGGATATTCAATTACCGGCCCGTACAGGCGCTATTACCACGGCGATCTCGGTGATCGTAAGCCCAGACTTTTCGATAGCATAGCACGTGCATATATACATATATGTGCGTCTGTATGTTTGTGTGTGTGTGTGTGTGTGTGTGTGTGTGTGTGTATGTAAGTACGAGATTTTACACAATTCTCAGCGATTGTAAAACGTGCCCTTCGTTATGGTGTTTAACAGAGGGAAAATTTACATGACTCGACTGTGAGTCACGTACCAACCAAAACCGTCTGCAAGTGAAAAAAAAAATAATAACTGCCCCGTAAAAATACAGAATCACAAGAAACGACGTAAATACGTGTATATAACACATATATATGAGAGCGGCCATGAGCAAGGGTCATTTTTGGACTTTAATGTGAAGCCCCCTCAATATATAGGTTCCAAATAATTTTTTGAAAATGTTCTTGAAGTCCCCACCAATATATGTCAATATAATTATTAACACGTTTTTAGAGAATTACAATTTCTTGCAATTAACCCTTCGAGGTCACCAGGAGTCAAAATTACCCTAAACGCAACTTCAAGCTAAAAAAATAAAAAAATAAAAATGAAAAAATTAACAGTTGTAGAAGATATGATTTTTTTTAGTAAGAAATGGGGTTTTTTCACGCATCGACGGCTGAATGATTTTTTTTTCGCTATTTCGAAAATTCAATAAATGTTTCGAAATGCTTATCGAGTTCGTTTATTATAGCTGAAATATCAACAGAAGAAACATTTTCCAACAAGTCACTGGCCCCATAAAAATCATTAGACTGTCACGATCGGAACAAATTAATCTTCATTTTTTCTCCCTCTTCACTTCCGTCGTGAATAATTTGATTTCTGGATTTGGACGATAATGTTTTGCTATTTTTTTTGCGCGTGCGCGCGAAACGCGTTTGATAATTAAGATTACGCACGTGGAGGATAAAATCAGTTTGGTCATTGTGGTAGTCACGTGTTACACGCCCGGCTGTTTAACGGTTAGTGACTTTCGTGGGTTGTTGCGGTAACGATAATTGCACTACGAGTGCAAAACCGCGATACAATACACACATACATATACAGGGTGGCCACTGAAAGACTTGAGGGTCTAAAATTCATAACTCGTTCATTTCCAATCTTTTTCAGTTTGTTTTGCTTTTTTTGAGGTTATAGAGCATTCCCTGGAGATTAAAATGGCTATGGATGATGTTCAGAAACGAGTTAAACTCGATGAGTTTTTATATTCCAGTTAAATTTGTATTACGTTGGAAAAATGTTTTTTTTTTTTTTCAACATTGTAAATCGACTCGGTCGATTCTACCCAGTGCTACTGTGGACGGTTGAGGTAGTACCCTCCATAAGAGAGTTCCTCGTCAGATTTTCATGAAACTTAGCATACTTATAGGTATTGATAAGAAAAAGGTTCAGTTAAATTTTTATGGCTTTCCGGAGCGCGAGAAAAAAGACATGAACACTTTTATTATCACACGTTCAACATGGAGCCTTATGGAGTATCACGCTCAATTTCATATAATACAAAAAGTCCTCGTCAGATTTTAATGAAAACACCTAAGCTGCAAGTTGAATATTCGGAGAACATTTTGGGCACTTGACAGTAGAGATCAGGAGACTGTGATGATAATAATAAGCAAATAAACATCGGGAAAATACAGTTTATATGAGGAGTTGGTCGTGATCCAGTAGACATGGCAACGTTGCGCGTATGTTTCCCATCTTATCTCTCTCTCTCACCAATCGACCTTATAACTCGCAACGTTGTCACATGAAAGTACTACCTACCTCAATCAGGAGATGGTATATCTTAGGCTTGGTTTGACTCTTACAGTTTGTGGGATACTACCGTAAACGACAAATGGCTCAGATATGGATCTTTTTGTGTACATCCAATCGCATTTTCCGCAAGAAAGAATTGACATATCATTTCATTCAACATCATCAAAATGTTCCGTATTTTTACGCCTATTGAAAAAAATTCACGTCAAATCGATGAGTAATAGTTATAGCACTGTTTCAAAGTATTGAGGTTAGTAGCATAACCCAACAGGAGTCCCATCAAAGTCTATGGGGTCCTAGGGATATAAAGACATGCCATATGCGGAATAAATGCGAAGGAAAGAAAATTGTTTGCAGGAAGGAAATACGCATGGAGATGGTGGATTAAGAATACTTAAAACAGGGAGGCATAAAAATGGAAGGAAGAGTGCGCGTGCGACGGTTCGTCGATTTGCACCTGCGTCGTCTGTTCATTGTTGTGCCACGGTTCGAAAAGGGTCGGAAACCCAGGTTATAGGGCCCGACGTAGGACGACGAGGGGTTCTCCACGAGCGACCGAACCGGGCCAGACAACGTCGGCCATTTTGCGAGCGTTGTTAAGATGATGCGAAACCTTTCTCGCTCGTTCTCTCTCTCTCGCTCCGCGGCGAGCGCCAATAGCGCTGTCTCTTTCGCACTCGTGAACGAAATCCGGAAGGTTCCCAATCGCTTTAAGGTTATGAACTAAATTTCCGATCTTCTTTCTCTCTTGCTACATCTATCGATCTGCCTATGGCGCTATCCCTCTCGCACTCACGAACGTGGGTCCTAATGTAGTACATCACCTTCACGTTTACAATCGTGCCGAACCACACGTGCGACAGGTAGAAACAGGTAAGAGAGTTTCGACGAATTGGGTTTCAAGCGAGCTGCTGCCACCTGTTGACGCTTCAGCGGGGCTCGGGGTCTGTTTCACAACGTGGGGAGTTCCGACGTGTGTCAGTTTACAGACGATCTTAAAGGGGGGAGCAAGGTTGACTCGATTAAAAAAAAACATATTTCCGATAATTTTTTTTACGACACAGATTATATATATTCATTTTTTTCAATAATTACTACGTAATAAAGTAACATTTAACGAATATTCTATGAAATTTTCATTAATTTTTATGAAGAAATGAGCCATCGACAGCGAATCCTCGCAAACATCTAAAAAAAAAGTTTCATTGCAGTGCCCCTCATAACTCATAACTGGATCATCTGAAATCAATAAACCAAAATGATTTTATCAGTTGATAAGTTTCTGCAGGTAACAACCTCGAATTTTTTTTTTAATCGATTTTTCAATTTTTCACTTAGAAGTCAAAATACTGATTTTTCATCAAAAAATGTTTTCAGTATTTAGAATTCTAAGTGCTGTGAAAATTATTAAAAAAAACAATACAAAAAAACTCGACGTTCTATGATCCAGTGGTTGTTTCAGAAGTTTATTATTGCACATACATTTCTTTATAACGATTTGACGTGTACAAGATATTCCACTAAAAAATTTCGTTTGTTTCCTAATAGAACCAGTGCGAGGAGCGTCAAGTGCGCTCCGAAGTGGCGAGGACTTGTACCTCTACTACATAACCTCACACACACACACTCATACATATGCATGAAACAAGTGGAAGATTAACTGTACGCGGACGTTGAATATCATGAAAGAAGACGATAGCTGGATAAGCGGTTGAATGAGCGGACGAGCGGGGTTCTTTTGACGATGGGGCGGGAGGGGGAGACGGAAAGGTGAAGTTGGTGAGTCCTCTGGCACCTGAGAGCGTCGGTGACTCGCGGTCACGTGGTGCTGCGACGCTGATGGTAGCATTGGTGAGGCTCGGAACTGTTCGGGCTTACGATGAGGTCTGACTGCGAAAGTGGGGGAATTTTGTTTCACAGGTGGGAAGCAGTGTATCGACTGTGTGGGTGTGCACGCTCGTACACGTACACAGGTAAGTGTATGAGCGACGAGGAAAGACGGGGAAACAGGTCCGACGACCCCCCGACTGGGGTTGGCTCTCCTTCTTACTCCCACTTTTGCTAACGTTCGCTTCGCTCGCTGCTTATGTGTTCAAACTTTGTGTGTATGCGTGTGTGTGTGTGTGTGTGTGTGTGTGTGTGTGTGTGTGTGTGTGTGTGTTTATATTAGGGTGGACCTTAATGGGGGTGGTGAGGAATTTCGACAAGTGCACCCCTCAGATAGGTTAGAAATGAATAGATAAAAATATGTGCGAAATCCCAGTACTGTAGTTCGATAAAAAGACGTGACTGTAAGCTCGTTTTGTTTTCCATTTAAATAACGTGGGACTTCCACACTAATTCGGTAATCATTTTTTCGAGTTGTCCCGAAGCACGCGAAAAATTCTTTATTCACATAAATCCATTGTTAATGGGTATAACTGTTCGTACAGTTTTTTACAAGACCTCACCTGTATATTATCGATAACGGCGAACCGATGAACGATGATAACAACTGATAAACGATTTCATCACAAATTGAAATTTATTTGTGTTTATGTCTTGTAAAAAAATGCACGAGTAGTTATACCCATTGACAATAGATTTGTGGGAATGTAGAATTTTTTGCGTGATTACGGACAACTCGAAAAAAAATTCCCGAATTAGTCTAAAAATCCCATGTTATTCAAATGAGAAATAAAACGAGCTTACAGGCACGTCTTTTCATTGGACTACAGTGCTGGAGTTTCGCACATATCTTTATTTATTTATTTCAAACCTATCTAGGGGGTGCACTTGTCGGAATTCGTCAACAACTCCATCAAGGTCCACCCTAGTGTATATATGTGTGTGTGTTTGTGTGTGAGAGAGGGTTCCACAGATGCTTTGAAGGGACCGCGTATTTATACAGCCTATCGCACAGGTGTACCTATCATTGGACCAGGTACTTAAGGGTGACCGAATGTTTTGTGTATTTGATGGTTCAACATTTCTAGAACTCTCCTAGATCAGTGCCAGTTGGAGATAGACGAAGTTATGTGATTGTAGATATCGATTATTCGGCCATTGATTTGGAAAATCATAATTCTGATAAAATTTGTGTGAATGATAATATGTAAAAAAATATTGTACACCTAACACATTCGACACAATCATCGTAAAAGTATATTGGATTTTAACATTTATCTTATGAGACCTTCAAAGTTCTTGAGAAATGTTGAAACAATTCATAGTCCGCGAATAACACAAATTTAAATTTCATCACTTGGTATTTCTACAATTAGGTAAATTTGTATCCAATTCAATCATCGCAGACCTCACTCAATTATACACACCTTAGCGTTTAATCGCTTAACTAAATTAAACATGCATTTCATTCCCCTAGATAGGATGAAAGAAAAATAAAAACAATCGAAAAATCATTGCACAATAATTATGATACGATGATTCGTCCGACAATCTTTTCTTTTTGCAATTTTTTTTTTTTTGGTTTTTTTTCTTCTTCTTTAAATGGAGGGAACAAGTGACAACTCCCGTTTTCAGCCGGGAGTTGAAAAAAAAACCGTTTGTTGCCGAGTGCGGGATAGATAAGTGAACGTGAAAAATTAGTGGGACAAGCACCTTGCTCGAATGCGTTCCACGCGCGAGCGGATCGTTGAAAATGCGTGTGTGTGTGTGTGTGTGTTCACTCACATCACCGTGAAGACATATCGTCGATGTGTCGGCAGGCGCTTGCGCGAAAGCGAAATGGGCCCCGGGACCAGGCCCCGGCAATTCTCTCGCACGTTCGCCGGGCTACAACTCTGCGGTTATCGGTCCCGCACACTGTGCTCGGGGAACTTAACTCACGAGCACGCGTGCGCTCGTCGTTACCATTCGAGTTAGCTTACAGCTCGTCGCAGCGCCACGGCCCCCTCCAACCCCGCCGAAATAACATTTTCCATCTTGGGTCTTGCGGCGACAGGACTCCTTTAGACGCAAATTCTGCACGCTCGAAATCTTTTCGCCCGCAAAAATCTCGAGCCCCCGAAGATTGTTTATGGGTGCTATATTTCATTAAGGCACAAATGCTCCGTCAAATAAAGTAAAAAAAAATTATATACCAGTCTATACATAAACTATTTATGGGACTGGGCATGTGTAGTCTATAAATAGATTATGTGTAGACTAAGCTGTGTGTATGTATGTTTACGTTATGTATAGTCGAAATAAAATTGCGTAAAAATGGAGTTGAATGTTTTAGTAAACATGTGAGTATTATTGAATATCAAATAATTATTTAATATTAATTATATTATTTTAATATAATTTAATTATTTTAATATATTAATTTAATATTAATTATTAATATTGAATAATTATTCATTTAAATGACATTATCGATGGGTCATATTTTATTATGTGCATGTCAATCAACAATACAGGTGTCAAAGGGCTTATTGTCGGGACGTAGCATCACGACTATTTCATCCACGATTTTGACGAAGCGTATCCCCTCCACCGTCGCATGTTCTACGCAAAACGCTCGAGGATGCATTTTTGCGTCCATGAAATTGGGACCCGGGGACCTTAATACCTTTCTCAGTATCTCTGCCCTCAACTTTCTTACGTTCCTGTTTTTTTTTTTGTTTTTCCTTCCCCGACCACGCTCGACTCAAACACAACCACCGACGGATATTACCCACTCTTTCCTCCCCACCTTTTTTTTCCCTCTCGCACGGCGCTGCCGCCGTCTCCCACCCTCGCGTCTGACTGGGGACCCGCGCTCGATTCACCGGCTCGAAGGTTGACCAGTCTTCGGCCAGTTAGCCACGGTGATCGTTGGTTAACTCCCCGCCCGCCCGGCCCCCTCTCTCCCCCCCGTCGAGTTAACACAGTGCTTTCGAAGGATTTTTCATGGTTTTCATGAAACTATCGATTATCGAGTTTGTTCTTCGACAATAGAAAGAAAGAAAGAAGAAAGTAAAAAAAAAAAGAACGTTGTGTAAATAATACACGTGAAAAAAAATTAATCGGATTATCTTTATTTTTTGTTTTATTCTTTTTTAATTTTTTCGATTATCGATTTGTGGACAAAGTTCATTATTATTATCATAATTATAATTATTATTATTGTTTGTGTGGAGAGTGCCATGAGGATCTAGTTTCACGAGGAAAGGTGAGTTAGTTATTTTGTTTTCTTTCCTTTCTTTTTTTCGTTACATCGTCGTAGGTAATTAATTCGTCGGTTCATTAACAAGTTTATTGTTTCGTTCGTATCTAACGAAGCCACGTAACCTTCGTTATGCACGGGCTATCGTAAAACGCATAATCGCACACTTTCCGGTACGTTCGAACGACCTAACTTGCACATGACAATGTGAAAAAATTATATCGTCGACGAATTAAAAGAAAAATAATGATAAAATATATATGATTGTAATTCAAACGACGAATAACAGCAAAATAGGGATTACAAAAAAATTGCGCAATTAGGAGTGTGATGATGATTGACATAACGGATGGAGACGAAAATTGCGGGTGTATCTATGTCGTCGGGTCGGTCGGTCGCGCACGCGCGCCCGGTGATTTCAACGCCGGGTAAGACAATGATCTTATCGTTGACGAGGCGCCCGGCGACATCTTTCCGCGCGCGGATCATGCTTTCAGTGTTTCACATGTTACGACAAACCTTCCATCGGATGTACACTTCCCGTATCGACATTTTCACCTGCGTTTCGATTTATTTCAACATCGCTTTTAGGACGAAGAAGGTCGGAAGTTGGATGAAGTCATAAGGATTTCTTATATGCGTTCAAATTGCATTTCATCTTAAAAATGTGCGGTTATTATCTATTTTTCAAGTCTGGAAGATGAAACGAAGACAAAAATAATTTATTGATTTGAAAAAATTTCACTTCCCTTTCGTCTTATTTCGAAGTTTTTCTAAATATTACAGTATTATCATTATCATTAGTGTGAATTATTTATCGTTTAAATTTTAATTAAGAAATTAAAACAAAAGTATGGAAGTGAAAAAACTTATTTGCCCTTAGAAGGTGAAACGACGATAAAATAATGACAGAAAAAACTTATGAAACTTATAAAATTATTGTCAGTTTCTCAAGTCTGGAAGATGAAACGAAGAGAAACATAATTTATTGATTTGAAAAATTTCACTTTCTTTTAGTCTTATTTCAATTTTTTTATATTATAGTATTATCATTATTATTAGTATGAATTATTAATAGTTCAAATTGTAATTAGGAAATTAAAACGAGAGTATGGAAGTAAAAAAATGTATTCTCCCTCCGAAGGTGAAACGAAGGTGAAATAATGAAAGAAAAAACCCTTTTTCGACACTTACTCCAAATGTGTTTACTCCAAATCTCGATACTCCAAAATTACTCCGAATCTTGACCATTCGCCACAATCTGAACTTGTTAACATGAAGTTCTCGAGAAAAAAATTGTCCCACCATAACGTAGCTTCCTCCATAGTTCATGGGGAAGAAAAATAACAATAATAATATATTTCCTAAGAGCCACCCTCGAGCCAAGAGCTCGGTGGTCGGTTGAAGAATTTAAAATTGTGATTCCAGGCGTGTCGCCCCGCGGGGCAAAATGGCACACGGTGCAAAGGAAGACGGTTAGCCATAATACAACGAACAACATAACTCGTAGGTTATGTATTTCACCGGTTGAACGTACAAGAGTCTCGTACCTACATCAATAATAATGGCTCTCGATTTTCAGCGTTCGTCCTATTATCCACAGGTTTTGGCTACTGAAAAACTTAACGTTTTCAAAAAGTCATAACTCGTTCAATTCTCAATATTTCTTATTTTATTTTGGTAATTAATGTCCATTCGTGGATTGTTTTTTTTTTTCACACGTAATGGTGAAGGAAAAAATATATAAATCAATTATACTTCCAAATAAAATAATATTTTTTTTCTTATTTTTCTTTTTCAACCACATGCTTAAAAAAAACCATATTCTCGAACGTAATACACAATAAAAATATATGAAAATCAATTATACCTCAAAATCAAATAATAAACAATTTGTTTTCAAAACCTGTGATTTTCAAAAGTGTTTTTTCACACACAATACCGAATAAAAATATATACAAATCAATTATACTCAAAAATAGAATAATAAACCTGTTTTTATGTTAAACACATACACGTTAAAGTTTTTTTTTCAATTGTAATTCGGTCCTTCGATGGCTACCCGGTATTATGCATGTGTTTGTAATACAGCCGTGACCCACGGAGATACGCGGTCATCACGGTTATTGTGATACGCGACGCCGAGGTAAAGAAGGATGTATCGCGTGACGTGAATAAGCCTGGAGGAGTGCGTGAGGCTATATATCCTCCGAGGAAACGTGGGTGTATTATATATTACACACATAGTCGTTGGCTCCTCGACAAAAAAAAAAAAAAAAAAAAAAATGGTAATCTCGAGAGTCCTTCTCGAGTGGTGGGTGCGTGGTGCATGCAACCTCTCGCCACCGAGTCAGTCGGCTTGTCTGCGTTCGTCCTGCCCGAGAGACATGTTAAACGGCCAACGAGTCCCTTCACAGGTCCCTTCAGTCCCTCGGGCCACAATTCCAGATATACTCTTATCCACGCTTGTTCTCACGGTTTCCAGACTTCAAGTCTCGATCGCTGAGATTTGAGCGCCGAAAAGGTTTTGCTGGTACTTTACTTTTTTTTTAAGACCGTCCGCCATTGTTGTGACTCCACTAACGGAATTTTATTTTCATTTTTCATTGTACATGAAGTTTTCCATGCAGTCGTGATTCGAATGATCCAATGAAGCACCCTCTGGCGGCCAATCGAAGGAACCAATTACAACATTTTCATATTTTCGAAAATTATCACAAATTTTGATCTATTTTTCAATAATTTTCTTTCGTATTTAAATTGAAGCAGAAAATTATATATTTTGAAAAATATTTATTTTTCTAACGCACCTGTCTGACTGCTGCTCACGGAAGTAATAAGATAATTGTGATGATTCAAAAAATTATTTTGAAAAATGATAAATTGAATTATGTCACACTGTTCGTTTTTTAAAATATATTTTTTTTTCGTTGTGAAATTGACGTAGAATAACATTTGAGAAACCAGTGAGTAATCGGTCCGATGCAGAAAATTTGCTATATCGGCAGTTGAACAGTCGACGAAAAAAAAAAAAAACAAAAAAGAAATGTTAATTAATTTTTACGTATTTTTCCATTATATTCATCGATAATCGCTTCCGCAATAAACTTTCACACATCCGTGAATGCTAATTTCAACGTCTGACAGTTTAATTAAAAATAACACACACACAAAGACGAGATCCTCATTGCCAAGAATGTGTCTGAACGACTGTGAGTCATTCTAGTCACTCGCTGTTTATTCTCTCCTCGTTCTTCATCATCCTCGAGTTGAGAACATAACCAGCCAGTCGACGATGAAAAAAAGCAAAAAAAGCAAAAAAAGCAACAAAAAAAATCCCCCATCAATAGCCATAGTCGAGAGAGCAAAGAAAAGCGTTGTAAAACGTGACTGCCCCCCGTGCGTTCGGTTCTCGAACGAGAATTCGCGACGCATACAGAAACGTTTTGCCCTTTCAGCTGGCGAACGTCGCAAATGTGTTTCCGCACATGACGGGCTCTTCTGTGTACGTCGTCCATGTTGCCAAGACCTTGTCGCAAGACTTCGCGTGCGTCCAGGCAGGCGAAGACGCACCGAAAGTCATCGAGTGTTCGAACGTCTGACTTCTGTGTTTTACAAACGACGGCAGATGGCGTCTCACGTCGAATAAAAAAAAATGAAAAATTTGCAGCTGCACCAGCAAAATTATGTTGTACCTGCATGAAACTGTGTATCCGTGCATACCAAACGGCTGGGAAGAGTCCAATGAGTATCCTTGAATCTTCAACATCGTCCCTTGGCTAGCGCACTGGGGTCCAAACGACCCCAAGCAAAATCGACCCTCATTGAAAACATTAATTTTTTTATTTCTCAGAATAAATACCTTTTTTTCAACAGCCATTGTCAGTCTATTTTTTTCTGAAAGTCGAATGTTTCGAGAGTATCCAGTTTAATTTTTAGATCAAAATAATAAAAAATGGGAAAATTACGATGTTTTAGGTGAAAATCGTCAATTTAGCAATTTTTTTTCAACTTCAATATTTTTGTTTCCCAGTAAATATTGAATTCGAACCAAATAACCTGTGGCAGCTCTGAAAGACAGTATTATAGAATGTATGAGAATTTTTCCAAGTGGAAAAAATCGATGCGTTACTCGCAGCAAGCCTTTTTCAAGCCTCGGGGTCGAAAAGACCCTTGGGCGCCAGCTAAACGATACCCGCCGACAAGTGCAACCTTTAAGGGTTTATGTTTCGGGGAAAAAAGAATTGTTCATTATTTTTTTTCCTAGTCATATTCCATTGATTCATTCGTATGAAAAATAATTTTTTTTTCATTGTTGAAAATCTTAATAAGCAATAATAGCAAAAATACAAACAATAAGGAATATCATTGAATTTAATTAATATACGAAATTATTTATCATTTATAATGGTGTATTCGTAATAACTATCAATCAATTAATCAATCAATAACATCGAGTTTTATTTGCACATATTTTCTAAAAGTTTTTTGCAAAACTGATTATAATAACTATTGTTAGCATCATGATTATTACCACTATTATAAATATTTATGAAAATATAATCATAATAACGATTATTAGCATCATTATTACAACTATTCTTATTATTATTATCATTATTATTGCTTACTACAATCTGCAACGATACAGAATATATATTTTTCAATACTCGTACTATTATTATTCTTATTACTATTATCATCGTTATTATAAATGTGTGTCTACGTATGCACCCCTTCCCCCCACTGGAGTATTGGTCCACACGTCTGTGTGCAGTTTCTGAGTGAAATGCAGTCGGACCGGCTGCTGCTGGCCACAATCCGCGGTGGTGACTTTACGTGGGCAGGGCCCCGGAACTCGGTGGCCATATACACATAGTTCTAACTTTTTATTTCTCTCTCTCTCTCTCTCTCTCTCTCTCTCTCTCTCTCTCTCTCTATCTCTCTCTCACTCTCTCTTTCTCTTCGGTTCACTCTCTCAATCCCTTTTTAGCATACCTGGAGCATTATTCGTCTGCAACACTAACCTACGGACATTCTCCATACGCTACACACACACAGACACACACACACACACACACACACACACAAAAATGTCGCTCTCGCCTAATAAGACTTTCCACAACGTTGACTCTCTGTGTTATATGGTATCCCACGCGTGTCGATTCCGACGATGAATTTCGATTCCTCGAAATCACACATTGCGCGGTCATGTTGCGCACCAATAAGTTGCCGCCGCTGTTCGCGCCCACGAATGACACAGTTTCGTTCGATTGTCATCGGACCTTCTGCGTCGAGCTTCGATCGCGTTTCTCACGCATAATTGCCGGTCGAGCACATTGCCATCGGCCGATTATACGTTGCTGCCAGGTACAATGATACGGAATTTAAAAAAAAATTGGATCGGTGAAATGTATTTAAAAAAAAAAAAATTGCGTATTTCTATCTGAATATTGAAACAATATTTATATAGAAATTTTTTCGAAAAGAATGTACATATCGACTTCTGAATATTCAAACATTACTGTCCATTGCTATTTGAAAAATAAGAATCGGTGAAATTAATTTTCAAAAAATATTCACATACGTGTGTCTGGGGAATGTTGAAACAATTATTATTACCAGATTTACGTTACAAAAATGAGATCAATGAAATGATTTTTAAAAAATACACACATCTCTAGAAAATATTGAAACAATTCTTATCGAAAAAAATCTTATTTATGAAGATAATAAAATGAAACAAATCTTATTTATGAAGACAATAAGCGGTCACAAATGACACGTGTTATTTTTTTTTCTCGGTTTTGTCTAGCCGGTGGGCAATAATCGTAAATGTGTTAGAAAAAAATTATTCAGAAAGAGAAAGAGACAGAGAGAGAAGTGTATAATTTTTATTATTTTAAATGTACGTCTGCATTTATATGCATAATATATATATATCTATAAATATATTTTTATGCGTCTGGATAATCGTCTTTCATACCTGCGGTCATCCACCCACTGTAGGACGAGCGCGAATTCCGGTGCTCAAGTATTGGTAACGCGTCGGGAAGAAAGGCTCGTAAAATTGTGCGTACAACGTACAATATATATACATATATATATATATATATATATATATATATATATATATATATAGCGTTTGCTTCCGTGCTTCTGCCAGTCGTTGTACTTTGCTGGTTTTTCTGCTGAACAATGAAACGTGACGTCACCCATAACCCGCACCTGCATACACCTTGCGATAAAAGTGTTCCGTTGTTATGTACACGCGTCGCGTGCACACACATTTTTCACCTATGTATTTTGCGTGGGGGATCGATGACCCCTGGGATTCAGCACTTTTTCGTAAATCATTTTTTTTTTTTTTTTTCATTTTTCGATTGGTTCGAAATACCGCGAACGAATCAATTATTATACGTTCGACTCGATATAAATTCAACGTCGACGTTTTCGCATAATAAAATTCGACCTACCTGATGTTTTCTGAGATTCTTGCAAAATAATTATATTGTATGCATAATATTTATTCTCGATATAAAAATTAGATAAAGAAATATATAAAATATGTCGATAAAAAAATATAAAATGTTTTTCATCGATATAAAATAACATAAATAAATATATCGATTGACTGGAAAAATGTTATAATCTTTCGATATATGTATATATATATATATATATATATATATATTGTATCACTTGGTCACGGTACTATCGATTTATTGTAACGATCGTGGTTACGCAGACCGAATGATCGGTCGAATGCAATTATACAATGAAAATTTCCAACGTTGAGACGCAACATATATATCTTCTATCATTCATCATCGGTGCAACGGGCAATTAACGCAGTTAATTTAAAAATAGATGGAAAGAAAAAAAAATGTATGTTTTGCACAACTTCAAGCTTGTCGTTGAGTTCGCAATAATGGTACACAGTAGGTACTTGCATCAACATCCCGGATGAAAAATCCTGTTACGCACTCGGATACAATAAATTTAAGTTACAAATCAAACGGCGATGATAATTGTTTACCGATCGGCAATAATTACCAACCGTTTATGATCGATCGTCAGACATAACTGACGGCAAAAAAAAAAAAAAAAAAAAAAAAAAAAAAGGTCGCGAATAATAATACCGCAATCATGAAAAATAAAACGACGAATTGTCACATCCAACGACTTGCGCGTTGAAGAATTATCATTCGGATATCAATAATAATTAATGAAAAAAAAAAAAAAATTCCGTCGGAGCAATTACGTCCGTTTCTTCGCGTCCTTGCATCTTACCTGATTAAATGAAAAAGGTTGAATAAAAAAATCTAAAAAAGGTTTTACCTCGACCTACAGTGAAGGGAGGGGGGAGGAATTCCACACCTAAAAAGTAAAAAAAAGCGTGAAAATGCAAACTTTTTTTTCAACGAAATTAATCTACATCAATCTCGTAAAAAAAATCTTTGCATTTGCATATTTGAAAAAAAAATTATTTTCAGTTTTTTTTCGTATTTCTTCAATATCAACACATGTTTTTATTTATTGTTTCGGTTATTCATTAAACTTTCTCCCATAATTGTTGAACAATAAAACGAATAAAAAATGGCGAGGCTACGTAATTTTTTTTTAACGTTGTTTTTAGCATGGAAAACTATTGTCTTTTTTTTTTACCTGAAAAAAATATAAAAACAATCGTTTGTAAACCTTCCCGAAGAGTACATATAGTAAATCACGACGGGAAATAATTTTGTCTTGTTTTTATGCAAATGTGGAAGCGTTTAAAATTTGTTCTTTTTTCTTTCGCACGATTTTCCTACATTTTTTTTTCCGTTTGCGATGAACAGAGCAAAACAGTTTTCAACGAAAAAAAAAACCGTCTTGTTAACTACACATAACTTAATAATACACAGAACATAACTAACACATAACTCGCATAGTTACGCTTTCGAAAAATGTAAAAAATAAGTAAATAAATTAATAAATTAATTTTTTTTTTAAAATCTATTTCCACGTGCAACTGTCCCCGGTTTATCGGCTGATCCGCCCAAATATGGTGACCACCTCTGCGAGAGTAAGACATATATTCCGTTAACAGATTCGACATTATTCGGAGAGATCGGTTAATCAGAATCGAGTATACCAAAACTTTCACCGTTTAAATTTCATTCCTCGTGTGTCTCGTTCGCGTCTCTCTCTCTCTCTCTCTCGTCTCTCTCGACCCATCTGCATCGTCAAGGAGGAGACATTGACCGAGAATTTTTTTCACGTGGCCCTTTTGGACCACACGAGATCGATAAAATAAGTAGGGCTTCCTCAAAAAATCTTCATTACTTCTCGTTTACCCACACGTCCTCGTGCATATAACCAATACACGTGATTATAAACGTGTATACCGATTGTACCGGAACCACTCTTTCCCTCCCCCCCCTCCCCCTCCTGCCCCTCCTCTTCTCTCTCGACACATAACAGGACTTCATTCCACGCAAATTCACGTTGATCGGCATCGTGGCAAGTGCACGCACGCGTACTCGACGAATCACACACGTGTGTGTCCATGGACCATGGCGTTATTAAATACTCGTGAAAACCAGAAATACCAGTGCAAGTCGTGTTTGTGCATGTGTGTGTGTGTGTATGCATCTTTTTTTTTGCCGGTCACCCGATAGTGTCCTGACCGACAAATTTTTTTATCCCCGGATACGTTCCTCCGAAGCAACGTGGCCAGTTTTAATGTCCCCGTTTGTGTATATGTATATATATATATATATATATTTCATGTGTATTCGTGTATTTTTTTTTTTTTCAAGACGAAAATTCACGACACCTTGGCCTGAATTTGTCGTACATGTGTGTGCTCGAAATATTAATCGAGTGACACCAATTCATAAAATATTAATAATTCTCGTGAGAAAGTGCATTATCAATTGACTCGGACAGAATCGTAGACTCTCGTTGATGACACTTATTTTCGAGGTGCGTATCGCGTGACGATAATTATTTTGCATTTCTAACTTTTCAGTATCACTGTTATGATTATTATTATTGTTTTTTATCATTATTGATATTCTTCAAGGTTTGTTAGCTCAAATTGTAGAATGTTTCTTGAAGGCTCCGGATAATTAATTTATTGTAAAATTGAGTTTTATTGAGCCCGGATCCTCGTCGTGGGGTTATTCGTGTTCTTCCGAATTTTTATAATGCCATGGCTCTAACCAAAGTTTTACCAATCTTCAGACTGATTCAGTTATTATTTTTTCGAGTTGGCCCTAAGCACAGAAAAAATTCTTTATCCACGGAAATCTATTGTTAATGGGTTTAACTGTTTGTACATTTTTTTACAAGACCTCACCTGTACGTTATCGATAACGGGGAACCGATGAACGATGATAACAACTGATAAATGATTTCAACCCGAATTGAAATTTATTTGTGTTTTTGTTTTGTGAAAAATCATACGAGTAGTTATACCCATTGACAATAGATTTGTGTGAATAAAGAATTTTTTGCGTGCCTATGGACAACTCGAAAAAATAATTACTGAATTAGTCCAAAAACCCCATGTTATTCAAATGGGAAACAAAACGAGGTTACAGTCACGTCTTTTCATTGGACCACAGCGCTGAGGTTTCGCACATATTTTCATTTATTTATTTCGAACCTATCTGGGGGGTGCACTTGTCGGAATTCGTCAACACCTCCATTAAGGTCCACCCTTAGACAACCTTTATACGCCCGGTCCCACATAAAGTTTATATGTAATTTTTTTTTACTTGGGATATAATCTTTTCACTTGGGAGTTCAGGGGAGTGCAGTTGCAACTAGTCGTACATACATTTTTTCTTCTTTTATTCATTCGTTATCTTCGTCTTTCGTTTTTTTTTTCACCGACGATAGATCGCGGAGTTTGCTACAACCGATTTTTAATCCGACGGCAACACTTAACGGTACTTCGTGGCACACGCTTAGCGCCTCGTCGATGCTAATAATCTTGTCGGGTTATATGTATATATACATATGCGTTCAATAACACACGACGGGTTTAACGATCAAACACCGAGAATGTGCTTCGACTCTGTGGAATAATTAAATTGGATCAACAGTTATTTTCCGAAGCTTCGATCGGTACACGATCGTGCGGAAAGTAATTTTCTACGACCAACAGTATTTGAGTGTATTGATGTAACTGCTTCTGATGATTTCTGCATCACATGGTGCAACGCGTGGCATTGACGGGTAACGCGTCCTTGGCTGTGGGGCAATCGACCATTGGACGTGAATTACGAGAGGATGAAGCAATTTGTGTAATGACATTTTTTTTTACATTTATATTTTTTTTTTTACATTATATTTTTTTTTAACCATTTATATTTTTTTCATTAAATTCGTATCAATGTTTGACGACGTCGAAACGTCACTTGAGACGAGAAAACTGTCGAATTTTCAAGACAGTTCTATGTGCAGCATTTGTTGCAATGCAAATAGACGATTATTAATAATTCAAAACATCTCAAAATATTTTTACAATTGGAAATCGAATATATTCATTCCTCAGATTTGTCAATTTATTAATTTCTTGAATTTAAACAAATAACTTACGTCGTAAATAAATTTATCGAAGCATATAACAAATGTATGGACGAATTAAAATTGTCATACTGCAACGAGATGAATTATTTTTTCATAAAACGATAATTAGTCGATAAACGAAAAACACAAACGACAACTTAAATAAAAACAAATAAAAAATGGTACTAATGGAAACTATTAAAAATGAATAAATTTGCTACTTTCACTAATGTAACATCAATCGACGACAAGTTTCAACGATAACCCAAAAAAATATATATTTATTGATAAGCAACGAGTGTTCGATTCAATTTAAATCGAATTGCCGACGATGTGTGAACATATCCTCGTGATTCAAGGATCGGTCGATGCTGAAAGGGGAATAGTGCAAGCGACGGCGAGGGGCCGAGGGAGGGGGGCGAGGGGGGGAGGCACGAAGGAGTAGATAAAACGTTCGACCTTCTCATCGTCGCGGAATAATAATGAGGCCGCGTGATCCTTCGGCGCGAGCAGCCTTCGATCTTCGATTATCATATCAGGATACGAGTGATACGCGATACGAGTGAACGACGGGCGAATGCGCGTTGCGATTCGATTTCACGCGCTGCAACCGCGCACGAAAGTTCGCCGCACGAGTAGGAACGAAATTTCAAAGTTTTTTCCACCGATCGTTCATTTATCCGATCGTTCATATATATACCGGGTGTCTTTATTTTAATCTTACACCTGATTTATCTCGGAAAATACTACTTCGATCGAGTATTGAGTATCATAAATCTTGAAGGGTTCGAAGAGGGACGTACGAAAAAAAAATTGTTTGTGGTCCATGATTCAAAATAGCGGTGTTAAGGTGGCTGACAAGTTTTTTTTAAATGGCACCATGCTTTTTTCCTTCCACCAAACGATTTTTCATGTCAAAACTAACAACTAATGGGACTTTTTTTTTTATAAAGTTCGTCATTTTTGGGTTAGAACACAATTTTATCCGAACGCAACATTCGGTCGAAGGTTGATTGGTCGAGATAAACGACCATTGGCCACAGAGGTCGCCTGATCGTACCTCTCCTGATGTTTGCACACACTTACACTTGGGACGTGAGGATTTTCCTCTTCGTCGTACATCCCGGATAGCGCTATAGCCAAAAATTGTGTTCTAACCGAAAAATCATGGACTTATTAAAAAAAATGTTCTCCTAAATTTGTTAGTTTTGACATAAAACAATTTTTGGTGGAAAGAAATGGTTCCATTTAATATGAACACGTCAGCCACCTTAACACCGCTATTTTGAATCTTGGATACAAATTTTTTTTTTTATATGTCCCCCTTCAGACCCTTCAGGTTTTATTATACTCAATACTTGATCGGAGCGGGATTTTTCGAGATGAATCAGGTGTAAGATTAAAATGAGACACCCGGTATATCTGTATATGTAAGATCGACTCAGGCTGAAAGTTGTTCGCGCCGGTCCGGTTTTCGCGAGCTATGTCAAAGACTTTGAGCTAGACTATGTGCGCGTGCGCGCACACACACACACACACACACACACACACACACACACACACACACACACACACACAGAGTTGGAAACGGCGTTGAATCGTATGAGCAATCGTGTACACGAGATTCTCTGGATGTGTGTGTGTGTATGTGTTTGTATTTATATATATATATATAGGTAATAATGGTGGAACAACAAATCGGTAAGGCATGGCGCGCAAATCGCGATTTTCTAAGCAGCTGCGTATGCGAGACCGAGCCGGACCCGATCGAGGGACACTTTCACTCGTACGCCCGGACAACGATCACCATACCGATCTCCGTATACACAACTAACACAAATATTATCCGGTTAGCTCGGCAAACTTCGGAAAATCACAATTAAAGCACCCAGATTCCAAATTATTCATTTTTCCGCGAAATTTTTTCGGGTTGTTTATTTTTTGTTTCTACTTTTTCGTTTTATTTTCATTTATTTGTTATTTATCGATGAATTTTTTTTATACTATTTCATGTGAATCGACGCCTTTAAAAAAAATCTTTTAATTTTTTTGTTAATTCCAGAAACTCGATAATCACGAACATCGAAATTATTGTTGTGTCAATTGAATAATGATAATTTGGATACTCGTGATCATCGAGTTTCTGGAATAAACATAGAACGAAAAGATTTTTTAATAGTCGTCGATCCACATGAAATAGTAGGAAAAAATAATTGATCGAAAGATAACAAATAAATGAGAATGAAACGAAAACGTAAAAAAAAAAAAAAAACAACGAGAAGGAATTTTATATTAAGAAGAAAAAATACTTTATTCTAAAAAAAGTAGATAAAAAGATTTTTTATTAACATCGAGTCCAGCGAAAAGAAAAGCAGAAAAGAAGAATCGATTGATGAATAATGAATGAATGCAAATTCAAAAAATGCGATCATCTTGAGGGTTCAGTTTCAATCTTTAAGTACTCGTCTTTCACCTCATTCTTCATTAATGAGCGATATTATCAAATACTTCAATCTCACATTTGACAACAAAAATATGAATTTTTTTTCCATACATATTCAAATCCTGATTATTTCTTGAACAATAGAAAAAATGATGCAATAAAATTTCATTGTTATTTTGATTAAATTCATTTTATTATTTATTATCTTTATATATTTTTCTTATTTTGTCGCTAATTGTGTTGATTAGAGTTTACGGGAGGAATTGAGAATGTTGTTTGAACGTTTTGTTCTGGGCTGAGGCCCACGGGCCACGCCCCAGGTACATATATCTTACGGCCTAGACATTTCTTTCGAATGACGCGATCACGAGCACCACGGGCTGCAGACTCGCGGCATCACCGGGGTTGAAAACAGCACTGGACACCGACCTGGCCAGTCCTGGCCACCGCGGTCCATCGCCGAACGAGATCCTCCTAAGAATCCTTCCTCGTAACCATCGTCGTCGAGGAAGGTCAGTCACAGCGGAGGGTCCGATACCCCAAATTCATTATCCCTTTCTCTCTCTCTCTCCCCCTCTCTCACACACACATCGACCGGAAATAATGTCTCATTCTGTCACACACACACACACACATGTACACATCTTCGAATGAACGCCTCTAAGAATTTAAGGGGGTACATCTGTGTAGATTGCCAAAAAAATAGGTGAATTTTGAGAATTATTCTCTGAAAAACTATTGATCCGATTGAATTCAAGTTGGTTTTATTCGAAAGTATATACATTGAGGTATGTTGAAAAATTTTTGTTCGAATGTATAGTGATTGGGAGAGCTGTTATTCTGGCCGACGTAAAATAACTTTGTCGTCGGCACGGTTTGCGGTTCTCACTTTTTCTGGCAGTCGGTTGCTCTGAAACAAAAATTTTAAGAATATTCTTAAAGTGTAACGTCTTGAGCTGTTCGACACGTAGGATTTTGTTTCACAAAATGGCGCTTGATTGGAGTTGAAATTCACTTTTAAACCTAAATTCACGACCTTTGTGGATTGATAAAAAAAAAATGTTAATCCTACGTGCCGAACCTTATTACCCATCCATGCATATTGTGTCCAAATTTTAAAGGAATCGGTCAATCCGTTATCTTAAAAAAAGTAGGGAGCGACTTTAAAAAAGTTATTTTACGCCGGCTAGAATAACAGCGATCCTATATTTATTATCCATTCAAACGAAAATTCGTCAACATAACTCGATGTATATACTTTCGAATAAAACCAACTTGAATTCAATCGGACGAATAGTTTTCGAGATAATAATTCCCAAAATTCATATATTTTTGTGGCAATCTACACAGATGTACCCCCTTAAGGATGTATGACACATACAATCCCAGCTAAAAGTACGCCAATCTGAGAAAGCTGGATTATAATAGTTGTCGAGGACCGACTCGACCACCATTATCGAGTGTGACTCCGTGTTCCGGTTATGCGCCAACAAGTTTCGAAATAAGAAAAAATTGAGAAAAAAATGGTATAGAAAATAATAAAAGATAAAAAAAAGCACACGATGACTTCCTTTCTCCGCTGTATTTTGCTTTATCCACTCGTGGGCCTACAATACAATCGTTACATTATTATACAGCGGTAGTTGCATTAATATATACCGATGCGCCGAAGTGAACAAGAAAAAACAAAACTATATATATATATATATATATATATATATATATATATATATATATACATAATACGCGAGCACCGCGGCCGTAACAAATTCCACGAGCGAACGAATTGCTCGGCCTCACCGAGCGATAATCACCGGGTAATTAAGCGGTAATTCCGGTTGCGATTGTGTAATTAATGGGTCTTACTGTCTCCTGAGAAAAACGTGCTTGAAGAGCCGAGCTTTACGTTTGAGCAATTTTCAATTTGTCAACCGTTAACATCACGTCCGACGATCATTGTAATCATCGAAATAACATTCGCATTGAAGACTCGTGAAAATTAATTACAATTAAAATGCGGTTAGAAAATTGAATAAAAAAATAAATTAAAATAATGTAATTTTGGGGTGACGGAAGGGCGAGGGGGGGGGGGGGACTTACAGTCAGCAACTGGCGTAGCTCACAGTATTCTTCTACCGATTGCTCCGACAATTGTCCACTGGAAATAATTACGATTAAAAAAATTTACATGACTGTACATGTACAAGAAAAGAATTCGTTGAAAATAATTTTTTTTTTGATGAAATTGCTCGTGGGAGTGTCCTCTGTAACATATTTCAATACCAAGCAAATCGAAGGTTAGCTCCCACTTTCTGCATGATTATTTTTTTCGCAGCACCAATGAAATGAATAATTTTGTCCAAATATAATAATGGACAATGGTTTGTTTCATGAGACGCAGCGTTACATATAAATACAGTCAAAATCGAATTGAATTCTTTCTTAACGTGTCGGAACATCGCGTCTCGAATTATTGTCGACGAGACCTTCTTTCATCGAATGAAGCGAGGTCGGCGATGACCCCCTCCCCCCCCCCCCCCCTCAATCGTCCCGCAATCGCAAATTATTATTCGACGAGACGAATCGTGAATTCGTGAATAGACCATTCGGATGCTCGTTGGCAATACGTGTTCACGATTTGTCCCGTCACGTGAATTTTTGAAATATCGAAGCGTGTAACGCGAAAGCGGATCCGCGAGGACCGACGAGTAACGTGAGCGCATCATCAAACGATCTCCCGACCGTGTGATTCTACGAAGGACACGCGCGGATTACGCACGTTTTGACGCGTCTCGTATGTCGGTTTTTCCCAACGTCTTGTAACTCCAGCAAAACCATCGACGCGAATTCAATCAGACGATCTTCGATATGTTCGAAGAACAGTATATCGGGTGGGGCTCGAAATTCAGAACCGGAAAAGTTCAGAAGGGTCAAAATTCCGAACGTGCAATGTTTCGAATGACGATGTTACGAACGGTCGCGACGTAGAATGACATTGCAGCGAATTCTACTTTACGATACAATCATTGTTTTATATTTTTAAAAAATTATGTCATGAAAAAATTCAAAATGGCCGTAAATCGTGGCTGGAGCATGGAATTATAAAAATTTGGTGGGACTAAGGAAGCCATCCCAAGTGAAAAAATTATATATAATCTATATATAAACTATATATGGGATTGGGCATATATAGTTTATATATAGTTTATATATAGATTATATATAGACTATATATAGATATATATAGACAATATATAGTCTATATATAATCTATATATAAACTATATATGCCCAATCCCATATATAGATTTTATATAATTTTTTTACTTGGGATTACAAGAATTCGGGAGGAAAAAGGATTAAATATAAATAGCTATAAATGATCCCGCCTTTTCAAAAATCCTATCGTAAATATAGTTCGAAGAAATCTGAAATAAATGCATTGATTATTCATAAATCTTCCGATCTTCGATAAAACAATAAAATAGGACATTCATGAACAAAACTTTAGCCAATAATTACACCAACTCGTGAAAAAACTGTTCGTTAAAAAAAATCTCTGGCGAGGAAAAAAAAATCAATAAAACGTGATGAACTTGAGCTTAAAATCAAGCTCAAATGCGAAAAAAACTTTTCGAGAGAAAAAACTATTGCAAAGTGAATTATTTTCAAATATTTTGACGGTTGAAATTTTGACCTGGGTCGATTTGACCCCACTTCCGGGTTTCCGAAAACGGAATCCGGTTTATTCAGAGAGGAACGAAAAGAAAAAAACCGGTAATGGTTCGACGTGTTTTCGGAGCTTCTGTCGCCCTATCATGGGACACCGTGCGTTATCCCGAGCGTGACGGAAACGACGATGGGACACAGGTAACTCGGCTTCTCGTGAGAAATTGTCCCCAAGGCCGTCGCATTTGCGTTCCGTTTCGTCTCGGTGGCTTCTTCATTCTCGAAGGTGAGTAACCGTGACTTTTTCACTTCCTCGAGCTCCAGACCACAATTGGCCTCTCAATTTCATCCATATCGCGCTTAGTAACTGCGAAAATAAAAAATTCGGTTTCGTCGGATAAAATTTTGTTATATCGATGAACAGCATCATTTGCATTCGAATGTGTTTCGTTTGTCCGTTTGATCGTTGTCGACTGAAAGTTTTCGAATTAAATTACTTCTTACCTGTAAATGTTATGCAGAAACGATGCCAATTAACTGAAAAAAATTCGCATAATATTTTTTTTTTTTTGGATTTTTTTAAAAATAATAATTTTGTTGATTCAACATTTTTTTGTCCCACCTAATTTCATCGTTCTAAAAAATGTTTTTGATCATGTGTTTCATAGGACATCACTACAAAAAAATTGTTCTGCTGTATTTATGACATTGCAAGTGTGAAATATTATTATTATTAAAAGTCCTGAAGTCCAATGAAAGAAAAGGTTGTTCAGAGAAATTTGATGACTTTTGAAAGTTGTTTTTCCGAAGAAAGCCCACGTTTTTATTTAGGGAAATTGCTCGATTCACACTGTCGATAATTATACGAATTTCCCTATCGGTCAAATGTTTGAAATAAAAATTTCATTAGAAAGTCCAACGAAAAAAATTTCACTAAAATCGAAATCACGCGAGTTCAAAAACTCGTGACGTTTACTCCAAAACGATTTTTTTTTTTTACAATTTTCGAGATGAATATTCATGATGAATCGGTACGAACACGATTGGAAACAGGACGGGTCATTCATCCATCGAAAATGTATTTCAAATAACTTAACGAAAAAATTGTAATTATTTCATTACCATTGATATTATTAGTTTGAAAAAATTATTTCGATCAAACATATCGTTGAACGCATGTTCATTCCTGATTGAAAGTAAAATGTCGTCGTGCAGCTCGTGTATGGAGACGCAAAGTTGAAGTATCGAGTTGGCGGTGTTGCAGCAAGGTCGTTTGGCGAAGCATGGATACCGAGATCGACACACCGGTAGCCCATGCACCGAGAGCACTTTCATTTCTCCCGAACGTTGTTCTTGTCGTCGTCGTCGTCGTCTCCGTCGTCGAGGTTTCATAGCCGGCGAAGGCGAGATGTCGTACGAGGGCGACTTCGAAAGCCATATCCGAACGTCCCTCCCCCCCCCTCCACCTCGCGACCCCCAGGACACTGCTCTTTATGGCCATTGAAAATAATTTCACGTCTCCGACGTCTCGGAACAATTTTACATTCGCGCTCACATTGCCCACGTACGTGCCCCCCCCCTCCTCCTCCCGCCCCGCCGCAACATTCGAGTCCTTGCACTCGTATCTCTCTCTCGAATGTATTATTACGTATTTTATAGACACGATTCGAACGACGACAATTTTCACGATGAGATTCGAATTAAAAAATATAATGTCGAATGGAAACAAGGACGCTCGATCGTTCAAAGCTGGAATAACAATAATAATGATGATAATGACACTCAGGTGTCATTCGTCGCGATATTATTCGTCTCAGATTGTCAGCTACCAAAGTAGAAGGGAAAGGGGAATATGTCATTATTTTTGTTGTTATATGAAATTTTTTGACGAGATCATTTTGATTGAATTTTTTTATTGATATTTCTGTAGATAATATAATTTCATGAAATTATAATTTTATTGGAATAACTTTTTTAAATAGGATAAAGTAATCTTTATTCAAAGCATTTCATGAAATATTATTCGAAACATTTTTTTTAAATAATAATTTTTGTTTGAAGGATTTTATGAAATAATGATTTTATTTAAATACACTTTTCTAAATAATGATGTTTATTTGCATGATTCATCGTCTGAGATTTTGAGTTGCAATCTTGTGTTGTAAACGATTACATTAACATTATGACGATCCAGATTGTAAATGATTATGTACATAGTTGAATAATGGAAAACTTTCCATGTATATGTATATAGAGCGATATGTAGGTAGGTTTCCGTTTGAAAAAAAAGTTTAAAAGCCACAAGACAAAAAAGGAAATAAGTCCAAGTGTATTTAAATTCGAAATTGATTCACAATGAATAAATATCAATGTTCAAATATCATCTCAAATTTATCATTACCACCGAATAATGATTTCGTGGCATAAAATAAAAATGTTGATAGTCATCACATCCGGCGAAGCATTGCATCCTCGGGTGGGGCTCGAATTTCAGAACAAGCAAAGTTCAGAAGGGTCGAAATTCCAAACGCGCAATGTTTCGAGTGACAACGTTACGAAAGGTCGCGGCGTACAATGACATTGCGGCGAATCGTCAAAATTCATAATGACATTGTAGCTAACGTACAATATTCCGAACGCCTACCAGTCGGCGCGGTTTTCAACATTTCCCGACTTTCGAGCTGCCCGACGCGTAAATTATCAAAGTTTAGATATATGCCGTGGTTGACTTTTTTATCGGAAATTCAATTCTCTACAACATTGTTTATGTGAACTTTTGGTCTATGTAGCGTTGTTTATCCAGCATTTAATTAAAACAATGAGAAGTTCAAACGCTTATCTGCAAACGTCGTTAAATTAATAATCGAACACAATTTTGGGTGGATAAACTCGTTGATAATTCATTTCTCAATCATCGTGGATTACTCCGACCTGCGATGAACAAGGACGATGAGGATGTCGAAGACGGTAAATCCGAAAAAGGCCGATTGCACGAGTGAATAAATTTTCCACCCGGTAAACCCAACGAATCGACCACGTCGATTGTACCCACGTTTGCCAGACGAATACAAATTACGTGTCGACGTCGTCGTCGTCGTCGAAGTGTCACCTTCCTCTTCCGTCCTCCGATCTTTCGTTCACGTTCCTACGTAGGTACACATATACCTACGGCTGAGTACATGCAATCCCTGTAACCGGGCGAAGCGACAAGAACGACGAGGAACCGCCGACAACCTGACACGTGATCTCTTCGTCGTCTCTTTCCTTCTAATATATTTTTTTTCTTCATTCCTTCAACTATTATTATTATTTATTCATTTTGTTCGGTTCCTCGGACATCGATACGCGGTGACCCGAGTTGGAAAATGTTTACCTCATATTTAAACTTAATTTACCTTATATGTCCGAATTGCAAGGTAAATAAGTGAGTTTGAAAAAATTTTTTCACCTTCGTTTCAACCTCAATGCGGTGTCAAAATTTGTTTTTTATTTTCGTTTCACCTTCCAAGCTTGAAAAATGGAAAATAATTTAACTTCAGATTTTTAGGGTGAAATGAAGTTTAAACGCAGACAAGAATTGCTCATAACTTCATCCTACTTTCAATCTGCTTCACCCTGAATGTGATGTTGAAAAAAGTTTGAAATAAAGTTGAAAATTTTGGAATCTGGTGGAAATGCAATTTTATTTCAACAAATTGACTTTGATCACGATTCGTCGCCTGTTTCAGTATTTTACTTTTACTAAAAAACGAATAAGTCCATCTTTAACAAAAAACAAATTTTTTACGGAGGGACGTAAAAGATTTAATTTTTAACGACCACCCTAATAGAAATAGACTTATTTATTTTTGTAAAGAAAAAAAAATATTAAAACAGGTGGTGAATCGTGATCAGAGTTAATTTGTTAAAATAAAATAAAATTGCATCGCAACGTGTGTCTATATATACATATATATAAATCGCAAACCGTGTCCCGTTGTAAATTCGATCCAGACATCTCGATGACTATGCGACGCTGATTCTCGAGAGTCTCGCGCGATAGCGACCGGAGAAATTTTGTTTCGCTCGAACGTCCGTTTGATAAATGAAAACCCGCGGTGAAGTTCGAAACGAACTTCGGTCCATTCACGCGGCTTTCCAATCTTGATCGCGACTCGAAAATGTACGTACAATAAACGATGAAAACGTTCACCGGTGCTCCGCGTAATGCTTACGTCGAGTTTCGAAAGCAAAGAAAAAAAATTCCCATCGAATTAAATACACACACACACACACACAGACACAGATATTCGTTAAACGATGAGATCACATTCGTACGAGATGGACCCTCGAGATATTTGAGGAGACTGGAAAGGTTTTAATCTTGAACGATATTGCTTTCACAAATTATTTTCACTTTTCCCAAATCTTCGTTCGCTCGATGACGCAATTCGTTTGAATTCCTCGTCGTGAAATAATTGTCTGTGGAAAAAATGTGAAACGCACGTGTGAAAAACGAGGATCGACTTTCGAGATATTTTTTTAAAAATGTGAATTCATGAATTGTCGAAAGGCATTCATAAATTTTATATCGACGATTATTTTAGACACATTAAATTCGAATTTTCTTAATTTCTATATGATAAATATTTCGAGCTCGAGATCCGTTTGATCGTGTCGATAATTGACACTGACGCAATTCCCGAATAACATCACGAATTCCTTCGAAGAGGTCTCAATCATTATTCAATTTTTTTTTTTCAAATTTTTTCAGCGCTTTTTGCGTCATTCAACATCCGACAGACGAAAAATTGTTTGGTGAGGAGAGAAAAAAATAGAATGAAATAAAATAAAAATACCGAAGAAAGACCCGCAATGTGTAATCGAGTTTACCAGGTTTTAGGAATGTTGTTTAGCCGCTTCCCGCAATAACTCGTGGCAACATTTCCACGCCTTGTGCACGCGCGGGATTTCGAACGACCGCGAGCAAAATCAACGTGTAATATATAGCTGGCTTGCGTTCTTCCGGATTTCGCTTAGGCCGGGGTGATCGTCGAAGAACAGGTGTTTTTTCGTCGTTGAACTATACATATATATATGTACGTGTGTGTGTGTGTGTGTGTGTGTGTGTGTAGTTGTATTGGAGTACTTTCGCGTTTCAAGTTTTTGCTTCATCCGAGCTTTTGCCATTTGAAATAAAAAATAAAATAAAATTAAAAAAAAAACAATTTCATCCCACCACGAATCCACGTGCGATGCAATAATCTTATCGTGAATTATAATAATTCGGATAATTAAAAAATCAGTGTAAATCAATGAGTTATTGAAGAACAAAAAAAAATCACAATTTTTCGCCGGTTTAATTAATAAAAATGTTATATTAAATATTTATTAATTATGAAAATACCATATTAATATAAATCTATCGACCATTAAATTTGATATGCATGAAAATGAATTGAGTATGCAATTACGAATTTATTATAATTATACATACAGTATTGTGCGAATTAATATGAACACATCGAATTTCTTATAATTCCAGTACCTATATATGACTTTGTATTTACAACTAATCGCAAATTCAACTGACTTTTAATTATACTAACTATAGAAGAAGATAAAAAACTGCGTGTTCATGTGAATTCGCACGATACTGTATTAAATACAACATTTTTCGAGTGTTTTTTTTTTTAACGATAATTGTCGTCGAATAAATTTATTCCACAAAATCAATTGTGATAAAAAAAAATAATCGAACGTTCCGAAAACTTTCGAACAATGCGTTTACGTATGGATCCACGACCACACGCGAAACCGCACGTACAGGAAAAATTCTTAATTTCATTGCGTAACTTTCGCTGGCAAAGCCCCCGGAGGAGTCATTAAAAAAAAAAAAGAGAAAAAAAAATTGCAAATGGCACAACGAGCGACTGAAAAGCTTGTCCCACTTTCTAAGCAAACCAATAAAACACCCAACGTCGCGGCTTGTCGCACTTGTCCGCACTTGTCGCGTCAAACGTCAACAACAAATCTTCTAAAACGTCTAAAAAAAAGAAAGTACAAAAAAAAAGTACAATAAATAAATGGAAACGAACACAAATTAAATTCAGCGTTAAAAGTCGTCGGCATAAATGATGATCTCGATATATATATATATAGACACGATATATATATTTTCCTCGTGTCTATAGACACGAGGAAAAAGTAAATTTGCGTAATTGAATGTGCAATGAATAATACGAAAGGTGTCGATAATTATGTGTTCATATAAAAAAAAAAAAATGTGGCGGGCAATATTAAAAATGAAAAATGTGTGGAATGAAGGATAACCGAAGACGATCGAAATGGCAAACGAGAATCGTTTGGCAAGCACGAAACGAGGAACGAACAGTTCAAGATGAGTTAGGGGCGGGGGGTGAGGAGAGGGGGTAGTAGGCCTCAGAATGCCACGGGACTACCGAAGAGAGCGCGTTATGCCACTTGGCACCTTTCTCATTATTATCATTATTATCATTTTCATTATTATTATATATCTATATGTATACATATATATATATAGATTTTTTTTTAGTTACAACTCGCGAGTTACATACGTTTCTCGCACGACTCGCCAATTGCCAAACCTCCGAGACGGTTTTACGACACGACGGGCGCACCGATCGTCAATCGGAATTTCGTAAAGGCTCTGCTATGGCAATCGTTGAATATGTATGCATGTATATATGTTTATATAAAACTCGCTGCACAATGTAGTACATTACACATGCATCTGTTTGTATGGGTGTGAGTGTGTGTGTGAATACGAAGTGTATTACAGATATTGATGACGCAAGAACCGAACCTCACGAATTTGCTCGTCCAATTTCGGTCGTGCCCAATAATTTTTGTGCACACGTGTGTGCACTGTTAATAAGATAATCTTTTTTTTCCGTCTCGTGAAAGATGAGAGGAATTTTTTTTCCGATTAATCGGCCTACAGCTCGAGTTGTTTTTAATTATTAAAAAAAAATTTTTTTTACTTATTTGTTTTTTAATTAGTCGATTTAAAAATGAGAATTTGACTATTTTGTGAAATAGGCGATGGAATAGTTTAATTTTATTTTATCATTGTTTTTATCATCGATAATGATGATTTTATATGATGAGGATAATATTAATAATAATTGTTATTAATATTATTGATTTAAACGAGAGAAAATAGCCGACATTTTTATTTTACAAAAAAGTTCAATAGTTGAATTCTTATTTTGAAATTAAATGATAATAATAATTATAATAATACCAGTTATTATTATTACGACGGATCAATTTCCGAAAAAACATTACGTCAAAAATATATCGATAATTAAGTACCCCGTTCAATAAAGTAATCATTTTTCACCTCTGCAACATACTAAATTCTTAGGTAATCCATGTTTCAAGTTTTCACAATCCCTCGACCAAATTCTAATTCAAAAGGTGTTAATTCTCTGTTACGTTACATTGAGTTATCAGGGTCAAAGCCTTTCGAATGACCACGAACACACACACACACACACACACACACACACATAATTGTAATCTATTAATATTATCTATGTATCTCAAAACCCGAAGATCTCATGAAAAAAAAATACAATAGATAAAAATAAAAAAATGCTTGAGGAAGCAACAAAAAAAAATGGTTGCATCGGATGAGAAATTTATTCAACTATGTAAATTGGTTAATTTGACTCTACGACGTCAGTTGGATGAGTAATCGACCGTCCGGCGAGACGCCTGATCATCATTTTCAATTTATCGTGGATTCGCAAAAGCCACGGTGTTGTATCACGTATCACAACCACCCACTTACAACTACTCCGCTAATGATTTCGGCATATATATACACATATATATGTATATCGGCCGGTATATCCACGTGCAACGAACGTACGAATTATAGATGACGTGTGGTATCCACAAGCCGACGCAATTTCAATTTTTTTTTTTTTTTTCATTTTCCCACCGTGACGACCAACCGCGACGTCAAGATGTTCGAGAGGATTAGCGTCGAGAATGTGGGTCAGGACCACACGATGTGCATGTGTCCGTGATGATAAAACACAAGTTTCTCCACATCGACACCGCGAATAAGCTTCCAAATAATTTTTATGACGAGCTCACCCTTCGCGAGTCCAAAATTTTCATCTTCGTATCAATTTATTTCAACATCACATTTAGGGCGAAGAAGGTTGAAAGTAGGATGAAGTTATGAGCAATTATTATGTGAGTTTTAACTTCATTTCAAATATATGAAATTATTTTTTGTTTTCCAAGTTTGGAAGGTGAATCGAAGGTGAAATAAAGATGTCACCCTCACTTGGACGGTGAACCGAATGCTAATTACTTGCATGTGAAGCAAAAGCTTAGCACCGTGTGGAACAAAATCTTTTTCGCTCGCTGGCGGAGTGCGCACGTGGGCATTCGTTTCTGGGTTTAAATCGATCACTTTACGCCCGCTTCGCGTGCATGAAATGACGCGTTTTCGAGAGGGGTCGACTAAAATTTTTTTTTTCACACCTAAACATTTTCAGACGCCTTTAGAAACACGTTCAAAATATGCTTTTGAATGGTTTGAAAATTATTTAGTTCAAATTCTGATTTTAGACGAAGCGTGGAAGATAGAAAACGCCGGTTTCATTTCATAATAACTTCGGACGACGGTACCCAATTAATTTGAAACTAAATGTCTTCATTACGTATTTTGGTTTTTAGTTTTTTTTTTTTAATAGTATTTAGTATCGTTGAATCAAACTTGTCCAAGATCTACGATCGTTTGATCGAGCATTTAATTGAGGCGCAGTGTGTGTGTGTGTGTGTGTGTGTGTGTGTGTGTGTGTGTGTGTCAGAGGCGGATGAATGTAAGAAGCCTCGGGATATTCGAACAGGATTGACTCGCGGGCAAAAGCGCGAAGCGAAAGGTGCGTGCAATGTGTCTCGGCGAGTGTGCCGAGCTTCTGTTGCAAGAGATTGACGATGACGAAGACGTCGTCTATCCTTTGCACGTTCTACCGCACACGAGTGTGGCAAGGCCGGGCTATTTTTATTTCACGAGATTTTCTCCTCCAGTTTGTTACAATCGTGACAAATATTATCACCGATATCAACCGATCCAACGCTTTTTATACATTCTTTTCTTTATTATTATTTATTATTATCATTATTATTATTATTATTATATTTCAATTCCACGGCGTTTTTTTTAACGACGACTCGAACACGACTTCATTCCAACGTTTTGAATAACACCATTGATTTCATATCAATATTTTACTTCGCACTTGTGGCAGCGAGATTTCTTTCAAAAATACATTTTTCACATCAACATTTTATTATGATTGAGAATAATTTTGGGGCTATTGTCGATTATGTTTTTAACGACTGTATGAAGAATGTGAAACTGTGCTAGCTTGTTGGAGAAATCGATACCTATATATATTTCGTGAATTACGTAAATGCGGTTATCGACTATAATATACATATATGTGTTATAGATTGTATATTTATAGAACAATCCCAAGATAGCAACAACAAGATCGATCGGTCGCTCCCCCCCCCCCCCCCCCCACACCCCTACGCAGCCGCGTTATCCATTTCAATTTTAATTCCCATTCTCCGACAAGGCTTAATCGAAATCCAAGGCAGCACGAACTTATGTATTTATATATATGTTAGGGTGTGTTGAAAAAAAACAAAGTTTTTCGATTTTTCTGGCAGTTTCTACACTCGAGATAGATACTGTAAGGAGGCATCTCAACATTTGAGCCCGATCGGATAATATTTACAAGTTCCGCTAACACGAATTCGATTTCGCCTTTAATTAACACTTAACATTTTTCTTTAATTTTCCTTTGCAATTAATTACTAAGGTCACTCGAGACAGAGATATTTTTCGTTTTAAAATTTGGAAAAAAAATGAACAACTTCGTTTTAACTAAAATACTTGAATAATGGTTATCTTTTTTTTCTTATTGTAAAAGAAAAAATATTCGGATTTAGAGTGACTTTGACACTATACATTGCACTTACTTTTCATCGTCGGAATCATCCGCTTACCTGAAAAGTTAATTATAACTGAACAAAAAATGTTTACATTTTTAATCAAGACAGAAGCGAATTCGTGAAAGCGATCCCTTTAAATATAGTCTGATTGGGCTAAAATTTTGACGGATAGTGTGGACATTTCACTACTTGTCTACTTGAAATGTAGGAACTGCCGGAAGAATCGATAAGCTTTGCCCGTTTAAACACACCCTAATATACATATATATACATATCGTTATCGTCGTAGTTGTTATCATCGTTCATCGGTTCGCCGTTATCGATAATATTCGTGAATAAATAATTTTTTCCGTCCTTAGGAACAACTCGATAAAATAATTACAGAATTAGTCTGAAAATCCCATGTTATTCAAATGGGAAACAAAGCGAGCTTACAGCCACGTCTTCTCATTGGACCACAGTGTTGGGGTTTCGCCTATATCTTCATTTATTTATTTCGAACCTATCTAGGGGGTGCACTTGTCAAAATTCGTCAACACCCCTTATAAGGACCACTCTAATATACATATATATGTGTTACGAGTATCCGTGGCGTGTGCTCTGGCTAACCGCGTGTCACCATGACGGAAAACACGTTGTCCACACGGTTATTGTACGTAACGCAATTACACTAACGTATATGTGCGACACACACACACACAGACACCCACACACACACACATTTGTATAACACACACCTCACACACGGGCATACGTGGGTGTGTGTGTGTGTGTGTGTGCGTGACACGCGCGTATTGTCTTTCACGAAGAATGTAGAAAGTAAAGGTAGTGATGTTGAGCAATCCGAGTGCATATATATATATATATTCATGGGTTTGCCGAGTTAAGGTTGTCAGGTAGGTTAAAATTGCAGATGTGTGGCATATAACAACGATAATACGTTAGTCGCGCGATCGTGGTTCGGTTGGTTAGCGAGTCGGGATATTTGCCGGTGCCCCGAACGAGGACGAAGAGGCCGAGGATTCCAATGAGGATGCGACGCGACGAACGCTCGAGCCGAGACGAACCGAACCAACGTTTGCAAGTCGCTTGGCCGCGTCACGATCTTCTCTCTCTTTCCCTCTCTCTCTCACGAAAGAGAGAGGAAGACAGAGAGAGAGAGAGAGGGAGAGAGAGATGCCATTGGTCTTGCGAGCGCGTGCTGCTGCAGCTGCTGGTGCTGCGGATACCGATGATGGTGCAGCTGACTAGCCTCTCATCTCTCTGCATGGCTCGTCGTTAACAAAAGGTCACGTCGTGTGGTCCCTCGCGATGACTTCCCGCGATCGCTGACTATGTTTCTTCTTTTTTTTAATTCATTTTTTGTACATTTTTTGTAACTGAGTTTTTTTTTTTTTTCATTTACCATTTCGAGCATCGATAAATCTGGGGAATTAATGGACGTTATCGACAGAATCGAGATTGAATTTATTGCTTGTTTTTTTTTTGTTTGACGAATAATTATCGATTTTGAACGTCGGAGATTCTTTAAGGGTCCCAAACATTGTTTTATGTTACTATGACAAATAGGTTTTCCCTTGTTTGATAAGACTTGTGTACTTTGGATTTATATTATTTTTTTTTAGACATTTTTTCCTTGCCTTATTTTTTGTGGTTCATTATTATTATTCATTTATTTATTTGACGTCTGGTAAGTGAGTCGTTATATACAATACATCTTGGAGGCCTTGCACCATTACGAAAGTTATTACTTAGTTTTTGTGTTATCTCAATTCATTATCTGGTGATACGTACATTTGTAATTTGAACTTGGCAGCCGTGAAAATACAAAGTACATTTATAATTCGGAATTTTGCATGACCCAAGAACACGAATTATGCGATTTTTAGAAACATAAAGGTTTTCCAGCCTCTCTGCCGTAGACTGGAAAAGTGTAGGCACTAAAAAATATCTTTTTCACTTATCCCATTGAGTTGGATGTCTTTCGAATTTGTCTTCTAAAATGCAACAAAAGTCGTCCACTAAGTTTAATTTCGATAAACCAAAAAAAAAAAAAAATGTTTTCAAATAAGTTGCGGAAAATCCACGTGAACATTCCTAAGCAACAGACAACTCTCCCGTTAAGGTGATGTGCCACATATTTCGCTCGTACTCTCGTCGGTACCCAGTTCTGCCGGAAGTGTCGACGATCGCTGTCTCTTTCGCAATCATCATCGTCGCGATGCCTCCTACGTCACCACATCACCTCGAATAAATAAAATAAATAAAATAAATAAAATAAATAAAATAAATAAAATAAATAAAATAAATAAAATAAATAAAATAAATAAAATAAATAAAATAAATAAAATAAATAAAATAAATAAAATAAATAAAATAAATAAAATTAAATAAAATAAATAAAATAAATAAATCGGATTTCTAATATTTTCAATTGACGAACCTGTCTCTACGTCCAATGTTCAATATTGATCCAACTAGCCCCGGCTATTGCTCTTCCTTCGTGACTCCACCACGATCCCACTCACTTTTCACATCCCGCACTCTCTTCTCGATCTTCACCATTCCGAATTCCCCCGAACTCTGTCTCGCTCTGCGTACCTGTTCCATCCAAGCTCTAAAGTTCAAAGTGTATGGCAAATAAAAAAAAACCGTACGTATATACAAAAAAAAAGTGCTGAGAACGCGTGGGTTTGTACCAAAGCATATCCGCATTTGTTATATTGTCTGCGGCTTTATCTCTTCCTCTTTTTCTATCCACTCTCTCTCTCTCTATCTCTCTCTCTCTCTCTCTCTCTCACACACACACATACACGCACACACATTGCTTCGGTATTCCAACTATGTACCTGTGTCCCTCTGTATGCGTTTCATACACAAAAAGCAATGGCCGCTTGTTATTTGCCTCGTACGTATATCGCGAACGACCTACCGGATGAAGCTGGGTGGCTCCGCGGTATCTACTCACGGTCAGTTTCATCGCGTGGACCATCGCGCGATTATATTCGAGTCGTTTTATGTAGTCAGCGACCATGCTCAACCCGGTCACGACCCAACCAACGAAGATCTACCGGTTTGAAACGATTTTTCCAAAAAACGTCTCAATCCATTTTTCAGATGTTTATGATATTACGAATTTTCGTAACGACTGCGTCTCGAATTTTCGAATTTTTCAATGTTCCGAAGGCTAATTATAGTTTGACGTTCTTTCATTCGAATTTCGATTTTTTCCGAAAATTCAAATCTTCGAATTTTTTTATTCCGGCTGGTAATCGCAATCGAAAGGCTATAATAAAATATTATCATATTACAGCGCCATCTATCACGAATCGAAAAAAAAATTCAATTAAAGTGACGTATTTTTTATGGGAAATTCGAATCTACAATAAAAAATGGGGGTTCGCATTGAAGATTTTAAAGTTGCCCCACACCCAGCCCAGGGGGTGGGGGTGGGGATGGGCACTTTGGTATCATTGGGAGGCCCCCTTCGTACTGTGCAATTTTGTTCCAGCAAATATTTCTGTGAACCTTATAGTTTCGAAGATATCTAGGGTGCTAAAAGTTTAGTGGGACACCCTGTATATTCGTTATCGGAACTTTGATCTGTCGAAACATTTTCCATTCGGAACATTGGCGAGTTAGAGTCGTGGACCTTCGGAAAATTGTACTTTTTATGTGTTGGATTTCGTTTTTTTTTTTTTTTTCGTTTTTTTTTCGGAACTACAACCGTTCGAAACTTTGCCCGTTCAGATCTATGGACTTTCCGAACCGTGCATCGTCAAAACATTTATTTTCGAAAATTTTGGTACGTCGAAACATCGAAAATACGAAACTTCGTGACGTCGTCGAATTCGTGAGCGTCAACGAGTGAACGAAGAATGGCAACGCAAGCCAAGATGAACGAATAGATTTGCCTCTCCGTTACACGAATCCAAATCCCGTGACGTGTCTAATAACCGCAAGTTGAATTGTAGTTTGCGCCAAACCCGGCAACAACCGTGAGCTTCGTCGGCGAGCATGAGAAAATTTATTCGCACACACTTCTCGCCTTTCTCGTTGGAACACCATTTTTTTTTTTTTTGCTCTCTTACTTTTTTTATTTTCTTATAATTAATTTCTTTTTTTTTTGCGTTCGTTGCGTCACTCGGCCAGGAAACTGTGGAGTTATTTTTTTCTTTCCTGGGTTATTCAACGCCCGGTCGCACGATGAGTCGCGAGACGAACGAAATTCGAGCGAGGTATTAATTGTCGTTGCTTAATTAATTAATTGTCCGGGCGATGGGGAAGGGGAGGGGATTTTTTATTCCAAGGATTGTTGAGGCTTCAGTGCTAATTATAGTTAACAATGAGCAAATCTGAATATTGATACGAGAATGTGAGGGAACCCGGTGTCGTGAACATTTGTAAATTTTGGAATTCAGTCAACATTTTAAATTATATTCATTTCAACATGATCTAGCTCAACATATTTTTCAATTATTTTGTGTTATTTTGGGTTCTTTTTGATTTTGTTATCCAGTCAATCGGTCCTTCGATTCGTTTATAAATTTATTCAGAAAATATATCTTTTTGTCGTTGATTTTACAATTTGGAAAGGAATGAACATTTATTCAGGGAACTTATTATTGTTCTCTTCGAAATGAATATTTTTTCTATTTATTTCTTGTTCCTTGTGTTATTCCCGAATAAACTGTTTATAATAAACGTTGAATGTGCTTGTGTCGAAGTTGAAAAATATCAAACGGACATGTAACCGAATGTGAGACACAAAATGATAGATCCATGATTTTTCCGTCCAGAATAATTTTCGTAATACGCTCGACAAGTCGCAGGCAAACGTTAGAAGCGTCCTGAGAATCGACAAAGTGATTCCAACCTCATGGGAGAAATCCGATACCGCGGATCAACGTGTAAAACACGGTTCGGATTTATATTTCCTCATCGATTTCACTAAGCGGAATTTTTTCAACATTTTCCCGACGAGCTTGTATCTCGTTTTGGATGCGTAAAAACTCGTTTAACAAGTTTCATCAACCCAGTCCTCCGACGATATTATTTGTCAACGACAGTTTGACAATTCATATATCCATTTGCCGTTTGTAAAAACGTATTCGTTTATGCGTTACAATACGACCGTGATCTTGTGGTTCGTGGATCTTTCGTATCGATAGCGCAAACTCCACGCGGCAAAAGTTTCATCCGTGAAGAACCCGACCCGAGGATTATTTTCCCGAGGAATTCCGAGGTCTGTAAAGTGCAACTCGACGTACGCCATTATCGTGAAAACTTCACGAATAAACGGCATTACACAGATATCACATGCCACGAGCGACTTCCACATTTTACGAAGCAATGAAATTGCTCGGGGAATGATTTTACCGTCTCTCGGGGGGGTTCGTGTACAATCGACGGCCTTGCTCTTGCCGAGAGAACGCGATAGTACAGAATGTTCCTACTCGGACAGCCAGAGCGCAGAGCGTGAATATCGAGATTCGAAATGAGCGCGCTCGAGTCGGAGAAGATGCCATTGGTCGCGGCGCGCGTGCCTGCCGCTGACCTTGGGACGGCGGCCAATCGCAACTCACAGATTTCCGCGCAAGCGCTTCGGGCCACGCGGCGCGTGAGTCGGGAGCGATGCGGATTGGTTGTGGCGCGCGTGACGACCGCTGACCTTCGAGCGCGTCCAATCGTAACTCGTAGATTTCCGCGCATGCGCTTTGGACCAGCTGCGAAATGAGGGAAGTGGTGTTGACTTGGCGTCACGTTATTCCGAGGTCTGCCGTCGAGCTCGGAATCAGCGCGATTTTTCAAAGGTGCCTTTTGTACAGGGTTGCCAGTTTTGGCGACTTCGGGAACTCATTTGGTGGCCGGAATTCCGATTGGCGACTTGACGATTTTTTGGCTTGTCTTCGATTTACAATTATTGACGCTTAGCTATTTTTATTTTTATTATCGACTGAGATTTTAGTGATTTTAGCTTCTTTCAAAATCTGTTATTCATTGAAACTTTCTGTAAGTTTGACAGTCACGAACAAAATTGTGTCCGTATGGTTATCCCGAAAATATTGAAATCTTAATAAACGCAGAATTTATATGCGAAACTGGGAACAAGATATCGCGAGAAGTAAATGCTCGATTGAATTTTAAATCGGTGTACAATTCGTGTTTTGTATTCGATGAAGACTTGGCTGTCATTTGTCGGCGAATTTTAGCGTTTTTAGAGTTTTCTGTAGGGTCGGCGATTTTAGGGGATTTCGGTGAACTCCGGTGGCTACTTAAGGTCCGGGATATCTGGCAACCCTGCTGTACACAAAGTCGACCGTACTAGTACGTAAAATTCAACGATATAGCGGTTTGCGTTATCAACGTGTGTTTCATCGGTTACCTACAACCGCGATTCTCGACGATGTCCGTATCCGATAGAAACTCGACTTTATGCACGTGCGGAATAAAATATTAGCGGCTCGAGACATCGGAGACTGCGGGGCTTCGAGATATCGTTCAACGATATTGCCATTCGAGCGTGCCACTCGCTTTTTCCTTCCTCATAGAGGAATCTTTGTTTTTTTTTTGTTTTTTTTTTTACTAAAGGAGTCGCGATGGCGAACTTAAGGATGTATGACACATGTGTCAAAGTATCAACAAAATTCTGAAATTTTTACAGTCAGTAGCTTTTATAATTTCGAAACAACATTCAAAATTTCGAAACGATCATCCGTCTCGTTCTCGAGAAATGCACGAAAATGTATAGAAAATCGGCCCACTTCAAAGTTTTTCGGATACAAGATGAAAGATGATACAAGATGTGATAACATCTATTTGACGATATTTGATGATTATGAATTTCTCTAGCATTCACAAAGCAGTTATAATCGAGATTTTTCAGATTGGCGTACTTTTGGCTGGGATTGCATGTGTGATACATCCTTAAGTTTATTCAAGATAGGCTCGATGACGAAGGTCCGGGAATCGGACTTGGTCAAACCTTTTGATGGCCCGCACGGTCAAGTTAGGCGTGTGTGTGTATACGGTTAATGCATGGCGGACCGTTTGTCGGTTGCATATCCCCTCGACACGTACACTTGTCTCACGTGCCACCGTTGTCGCGATATGTACGAGTGCATGTGACCCGCATGCTGCAACGAAAGGGCCGATACAGCTGTTGACTTCTCTCACAGTGGCTGCCGAAGATGAATATATTCATAAAAAATTTAAATTAATATTAACTCAAAAAAATATATATTTTCATTCATTTTTTTCTCATTATCAAATTCTCAATGTGGCACGATGCATTCGTTTGATGGCGGTGCATTTTAAATACTTCTGTGACTGAAGGATTGTAGCTGCATAAGGCTTGTATTGAACATAAAACATAAGCAATTTAAAAATAATAATTCGTTTAATAAAAAACAAAAAAATTATTGTAGAAATATAGAAAATTGTTTCGTGGTAATTAATGGTTGTAAAATTGTTGAAGAATCATTTTGAATGTATTTTCATTGAATGAATGCCCATCCGGATTTTCACTACGTTTTCAAAATTTATGAAAAAATCTGTTACGTCCAGAAAAAAAAATTATGGACGCAAAATGACAAATAAAACAAAACGAACCAATCTCCCGAACTCGTAATTTATGTGTGAACATTTTTTTTCGTGATGAATTCGCGCGTTGAAAATATATATTGAGTTACATGTATTTAAACATATTTTTTTCTCGTTATAATTGTCCGATGCAAAAACGAAAAAAATTGTTCAAAATTATTTACAGTAAAAAAAAATATTGTGCAAAGTGATCGAAAAGATGCTTACACATAAAAAGAAAATTAACCATTTGTTATTTGAATATTTTTTCGTCACAAAATATTCATCGATCGAAATAATCCTAACGATTATATGCAAATCCCGCTACAGTCGTGTCGTGACTTAGCGGCCAACATCTTGACACTTGAAAAATGAGAAAATCCAACTCTCTCACGCTTATATAAACCAAAGGGAAAAATAATATATTTTTATGAATATTAAACCGCAGATTATACAAAACTTTTGAAAGTGTCAATACAATTGAGCTTCTTATTTTTTTTTCGAGAACTGACATTTTTTATAATATATTTTTTTTAATTTTTCGAATAAAACGGAGGCAGAGAGCAACGCCAATAACCGATTATTGGCCATATCTTCCGAGTCTTCGGCGAGCTACGTAGCCTCGTGCAAAACACCGGTCTCAGTTCTTGCATATCGTTGTATACGTGATTTTCTTACTCTCTCTCTTTCTCTCTCCTTCACCCTTCTTTTTTTCTCCCTCTGTCTCTCTCTCTCTCTCTCTCTCTCTCTCTCTCTCTCTCTCCCTCGGACAGATCTCTGCAGCCAACAGGAACCAGCTCTCCTGGTAGCCCTACGGTGAATCAGTTCTTTGTGGCTCGCTCGCGCTCTTCAGGGTCAACCACTTTTCGTGCCGGAGATCTGTGCGGAAGGTGGGAAGTTTATACAGGATGCTGCTCCAACAATATTTCGTCCGAGTCGTTCGTCGGTTTTCCAACGAAATTTATTTTCATTCATTATTTCGAAAGTATAGCTGGAGTCCTAAAAATCTTTTCATTTCCGGATGTAATCACAATTTTCCGGTTATCTTGTAAGATTAAAAAAAAATACACACACACACACACACAGGAATGAGTAATAAGCCATCTAGGTGTTTAATGTTTAATAAAATAATTGATCAGTTCGGAAA